>VDFB02171453.1:0-39506 GCA_007258455.2 Sequoia sempervirens
ACCTCCTGCCAGAAGTTACTCAGGAACCGACTATCTCTGTCACTCACGATGCTCCGAGGCAACCCATGAAGTCTCAATATCTCACGAAAGAACACCTCTGCTACCTGTGTAGCTGTGTACGTCGTGGTGATCGGAAAGAAGTGGGCATACTTCGTAAGCCGATCCACAACTACATAAATACAATCACGCCCTTGGGCTTTAGGCAAGCCCGTGATAAAGTCCATCGACAGGCATTCCCACTTCCTGTCAGGAATCGGAAGTGGCTGTAGTAAACCTGCCGGGTACGTGTTCTCCTGCTTGTTCTGCTGACAAATAGGGCACTCACGCACATACTGAAGAACATCTCTCTTGAGTCCTTTCCATGTGAACCTCTCCCGTATCTGCCTGTAAGTTTTGAAGTATCCGGGATGTCCTGCTGTAGGGATGTCATGAAAGGCTCGCATAACAATGTTCTTCACCTTGAACCGGGAATCAGAAATATCCTGTGCTTGTAAATGATCAAGTCATTCACAAGTGTATACCTGGTATCAACTGCTGATCCCTCAACAATACTGGAGGCCCAACTATCCTTGGCATACTCTGCCACTATCATATGCCTCCAATCCTCCGAAATATGAACCATAGTGCTCAAGTACGGTCTACGTGAAAGTGCATCTGCCACTACGTTCTGTGTACCTTTGATATATGAAATATCAAAGTCATAAGCCTGCAGCTTACTGACCCACTTCTGCTGTCTGTCATTGAGATCTCGCTGCCCCAAGAAGTGTCTCAGACTGTTATGATCAGTCTTAATGCAAAATTTGCTGCCAACAAGGTATTGTCTAAATTTTGCTAAAGCATGCATAATCACGAGCATCTCCTTATCATATATGCTGTACAATCTCTCGGGTCCTCTGAGCTTGCGGCTCTCATATACTATCGGGTGCTTGTCCTGCATAAGCACCGCACCAATGCCCTCACCTGATGCATCACATTGAAGCTCAAACGGCTTCGTAAAGTCGGGTAGTGCCAAAACAGGGCATGTGGTTATCAACTCCTTGAACTTCACAAAACACTCCTGTGCCTCAGAAGTCCAAACAAATGCCCCCTTTTTCATCAAATCTGTCATCGGGGCTGCATGTCGTGAATAACCATTCACGAACCTACGGTAGAATCCACACAAACCGAGAAACCCTCTCAACTGTGTCAGGTTTGCCGGTGTGGGCCAATCAATAATGGCGCGGATCTTTTCAGGATCCATGCGCACTCCATCTGCACTAATAATATGACCTAGATACAACAATTCGGTCATTCCCAAGTCACACTTGGATTCCTTGGCGTACAAGGACTCCCTCTCCAAGATACTCAACACTGTCTCCAAATGAGCCAAGTGCTCCTGCCAAGTCCTGCTATATATGAGAATATCATCGAAGAATACCAAGACGAACCTCCTCAGCTGTAAATGAAAAACCCGGTTCATCGTGGACTGAAATGTAGCCGGGCGATTAGTGAGCCCAATGGTATCACTACAAACTCAGTGCCTACAATGACATCCGGGTTGGGTCAGTTTTCTCTATGTCCCGCTCACGCATCTTCGATCCCATGATAACCGACCATAAATCAATAATTTTAGTAGCAATCAGCACCACATGGAGCTCATCAATAAGCCTATCAACTTCTGTGATTCGCATCGCTCTTGATTGTCCTCTTATTCAGGACCCCGTAATCAATGCACATGCGCAACGTTCCATCCTTCTTCTTAACCAATACAACAGAAGAAGCGAATGGTGATTTGCTTGGTCGAATGTGACCCATAGCAAGTAACTCCTTTATGGTCTTCTCTATCTCATCCTTTAATCTTTTAGGATGCCTGTAAGGAGTTATCATAACGGGTTTCGAACCCTCCTCGAGCTCAATGATGTGCTCTATCCCTCTGTCAGGAGGTCTACCTGGCGGAATATCACTGAGCACCTTGTCATGCTTGATTCTCAACTTCTGAATGTTAGGATGATATTCTGTCTTTTGCTGTCCCTCCTGTAAAGGTGCTAAATGACACTCTGCAGCCCACTCTACCATGTCATGACGCATGAGCCGCTCCATTCGGCGAAAAGAAATTGTTTTAAGGTCGCTGTCCCGTATTGCCTTAAGTATGTGTGTCTTCCCGTCGACCTCAAAACGGATCTCCATGTCCTTGAGACGAAGTGTGACCTCCTCCAATGAGTGTAACCACTTCATTCCCAAGACCAAATCAATGTCTCCCATATTAACAACATAGTAATCTGCCTTGAACTCATAGTTGTTCAAGCGTAAAGGGAGATCCTTAATCATGCGCTCGCATCTCAAAGTGTATCCATCTGCCACTTTGACTCTGATGCCCTCGAACTCCTCAGTGATGAGTCCACGTTTCTCAACAAACCTAGCATCTATGAAATTATGCGTGGCTCCTGTATCCAATAGGGTAATAACCCTCTGTCCTGCTAACACACCACGAAGCCGGAAAGAACCCTCCTGCTGAATGCTAGATAAACGGGCCTCCTGTACTGAAGCTCGGGCTCTATCTTCTGCTCTAGGCCTCTGAGCCTCTGACTAATCATCTGAATGCTCTGGCTGTTCGGAATTTCTGATTCGAGTCCTCATAATACGCCCACATCACACGATTTGCCTTGCCCTTAGGTCTTAGAGGACAATCGTGACTGGCGTCATATGGTCCCTTGCAGTAGAAGCAAAGCTTCTTCCTGCGAAGGTCATTCAGGGCCTCACGATCCAAAGGTGGGAATGCTGATTTACCTTTTGAATCATTTTTATAATCTGATTTTTCTTTGTTATAATCAGATTTATCCTTATTTCTGTTGAAGCCCTTGTTATCCCTGAATGATGAAGAACCTCTGGAGTTGAATTACTCGACGGGGCTGCAAACTCCATGTTTCGTGCTTTCTTCATCGCCTCCTGTAATGATGAAGGATCAAAGCTTTGATCCTTTCTCGGCTCACTTTCAAACCCTCCATGAAGAGTACTACCAATCTCCTCTGATATGCTCGAACCATGACGGATAGCCTCTGAAAGTCACTGATATAAATCTCAAGACTGCCACTCTGCCTCAACTGTGCCAAGTCTCTGAAGTAGGTTTCCGGATCCTTCCTATCAAACCTCTCAACCAATCTGTCTACGAACTCCTGGTATGAAGTGATCCTGTCATGATGTAGCGTCACCATGCCATGGTGCCACCAGTCGTAAGCTACTCCCTCGAGGTGCAGTGTAGCGTATCTAATAGCGTCTCTCTCCGCCATCGGACGCAAAGTGAGGAATGTATCAAGCTTGCTAATCCAAGCTTGAGCTGTCATCTTCCCACTACCATCAAACATCACCAAATTAAGCCTGTTGGTTGCATGTTTGAGATCATTGTTCTGGTATCTGGGTCTCCAATCCTGACGACCTCTATGATGCTCTCGTCTCTGAGTGACAAAACGGTCGAAAGAAAGCCTTTCTCTGACTGCAGGAGGTATCAACTCCCATTCCTCGTTCGCTGCCATAAGCGAATCAGCGAACAACTCCTCATGATCCTCATCTGGTATAGCCTCATCGGGCTCCTGTCTCGTGAACGTAGGCCTAGTAGGCCTATCTGCTGTCCGTGACCCTGTCCTAGGAGCTCTCCGTGACTCTGCATCACTCCTGTCATCGTCACGATGTGGTGACGGTCTCCTCGAGCTACCCAATCTCTGCAGTGCTACTGCTACCTGCTGTAATACATCATCGGAACGACGTTGTCCTGCACGAAGATCTCTGAGTGCAAGCAAGACCTCTGGATCGTCCTGATCTCTGTTATTCTGTGGGATCTCTGTCCTAGGTACATCTGTCCTATCTCGCTTCATTCCTCGCCATGATTTCGCCGCCGCTAAACTGCTAAGCTTTCAATCAAGGCACGCCTCACGAGTATAGTACTGTGATGTATCAAATTCCTCTGGCTGCATGTGATGGCTAAACCCTCAGATGGCAGGATTTAGCTCGATACCACCGTAGAAACCCTAGTTTCCCCCTGATACTGATTCTGACCGAGTTTTAGGTTTTTCTGACGTTTTTGGTTTTTTTGCTTGTTTCTGAGTTTTTGATGCAATAAATGAAAGGTACGATTTTGCTTGAAAATAATAATAAATTCAATAAAAATTAAATAACTCTGGAATTGATAGAATACGGATGCCAGTATCTTTATTTGATCTTCTCTACAGATTACAAGAATACCCAGATACATGCAATGAATAAAACAATGAATTTTCAATATTTAAAGAACCTGATATTTGCTGCAACTGAAGTACAGATCTGGTACGGCTGAAGTAATAAATGCCTTTTCCCTTCTGATTGATGATTGCAGATGGCTCCAGTAATGAAGGCGTTTCCACTGGTGAAGGTTTGAAGCTGATATAATAGGCGTTTCTCTCAAGATGAAGAAACACGCCTCTGAGTGAAGGTACGGCCTGACAGAGCAGTACGGCCTGTCAGAAAACAGCATCAAGAAAGTACGGCCTTCTCAAATATCACTATCCAAGTCTCGGTGTATGGGCGCCTTGATGAATAAATACTGTCTGAATGCAAACAACTGAATAAAACTCTGAAGATGATAGATTCTCTGAAGCTCTGTGATTTCCTCTAAATGAGAAAACCTCTGCTGGCAATAGATCAAGTGATATTTCACACTCTCTGAATTGCTTTCCGCTGGAGATGGCTCGTTCCCCAAGGAATTCGAGTTCAAACCCTAAGGTTCTGTGCTCAGATCAATTTGATCAGTTTCTCAAAATTCAATAATCACATAATGCTCAAAAACCAAGGCAAATCCACTCTTATGCTGAAAAGTGCGATTTCCTTAAGAATAGGGTTTTGATAAAATATTCACATTTTGATCTTTTAATAATTCAATAGTCTCTGCTGAATATTTTAATATAAATCAAATGTCAATTTTGGCCCCTTCAATGATGGCGCACCCCTCAATGAGAAATCACTTAAGTTATAAATTAATATTATAACTTTATATTATAATCATTAATTAATTAATATTTAATTAATGCAATTAAATATTAATATCTTCCTCGATACTCATCCGATGACTGATCCGTCTGATGCTGACGAACTCTGAAGTGATTCCGAATACTGCCACAGCCATACTGCTAAAAATAGCAGGGGTCCCACACTGCCTGCCAGGAACTGCTAAAAATAGCAATTCTGCAAAAAGTCTCCGACGAGCCAAAACGAAAGACACGATCAATCTCGCTAAGTTGAGCTAAAGTGGTGACCTCTATCTAGTCTATCACCACGAGGGTCGTGTGATAGGCCAACTCGTCTCAGAGATGTCGAAGGGACATGACAGTCCTAACTAACCGTGGTACCAAGATACATTCAATTATATCCAACATGGTATCATACCTCCTAACTTGAAAACAACCCAAAAGAAAAACTTTTCCTGTAGGACTTCTTGATTCACAATCCTAGGAGAAACCTTATATCGTCGAAGTCTAGAGGCTACTTTACTCTGATGTCTTAACACAAAAGAATCACAAACCGCCTTACAAGAGGTACATGAAGGAATTTGTGGATCCCACTCTAGTGGACCTAACCTAGTATAAAAATTGTCGAGAACAGGGTACTATTGGCCCTCCATGGAACAAGAATGCATTTAACACTAAAGAAAATATTGTAAATTCCAACAAAATAGTGACCTTATTCACACACTAGCATAAGAACTGAGAACTATCACAACACCATGGCCTTTTTTGTAGTGGGGATTAGACTTGGTAGGTAAGATATCTCTTGCTTCATTAAATGGAAATAAGTTCATTATTACCTCAATTGAATACTTCACAAAATGGATAGAAACAATTCAATTAACCTACATCACAAGGAAACAAATATCCAAGTTCATCTTGAATTATTTGATTTGTTAATATGGAATTCCACAAACCATTATAATGGAAAATGGAACCCCAATCAAAAATAAATATGTCAAAGAGCTTTGTTCCAAGTTTTCTATCCAAAAAAGATTCTCCATGCCCTACTATCCCCAAGGAAATGGTCAGGTTGAAGCATCCAATAAAACCATCTTGAAGATACTAAAAATACTATTAGTGGTATTGGTCATGATTGGAATTTACAATAAACCAAGCCCTATGGGATTATTGAGCCAATATGGACATACACCTACACGTGCCACTCCTTTTTCCTTGGTCTATGAATCTAGAGTGGTAAGTTGAAATCCCCTCACTATGAATATCACTGAAAGGAATGGTCAATAATGAGGAATATCGGGTCTCTAGATTGAATGAGTTGGAACTCCTAGACGAAAGGAATTTGAGTGCATTAAATCATCTTCAAGTTTATCAGAATATGCTCAAACGAAGCTACAATAAAAATATAAAAAATAGAAACTTTCAGGTGGGTGACTTGGTACTAAAAGAGAATCAAAAGGTACAACTAAATCAAGATGGAAAAGGTAAGTTTGAACCCAACTAGCTTGGTCCTTTCATCATCATAGCAAGATATGGCTTTGGAGCTTATCAATTGGCTACTCCTAAAGGAGAGCCTTTAGCCAAACTGCTGAATAAAAGCCATCTTAAAAATTTCTATAATTGAACACATTAGAGTATCCCAATCAAAAAGATAAAAAAATAAAAATAATCAAAAATAAAGAAAAAAAAGTAAAGAGAAATAAAATGTTATTTAAGTGAAAACCACTTTGTGGTGCTTCTTGAACATGTATCATAGTGAAAACCTAGCAAATAGGTGCTATGTTTGAATAAAACCTACATCTTTATCTATCAACACTATCTAAAACATCCACCCATTTGTCCCATGATAAAACATGCACACCAACCATGGCTTGATGACTGATTCAGTGTTGAACCTTGTTGCACCATGAATATCTGTCTCCCCTAATAAAGGTAATCTTGTCTCAAACTGGGGGAAACTTCCCGAAACTGGTAATGGATTGGATCCTTGTACATCCTATCATAGTTAAAAAATAGAAAAATAAAAAACATCCAAAAAACATGTAAAATCAAAACAAAGTCAAAACAATCAAAATCCTAAAAAAAACATGTTATGCTTTAAGTCAACACTAGTCGAGCTACATGGTCTCTACATGTATAATGTAGGCAAGGCTTATCAGCCCCAAAGGCCTTAGGTCAGTCCCCTTAGGTGTCTATCATGCTTTCTTTTAACTTAGTTAAAAAATTCAAATATACCCAAAACAATCACAAAACATAAAAAAGTAAAAAATATGTTCTTATCAAACCAAGCTAACTATGATCCTTTGCATGGATAATGTAGGCAAGGCTTATCTTTGATGAGCCTCTAAGGTCGTAGGTTATTCCCCTAAAAAAATTAAAAAATAGCATCATATAAACTCATAAAACCAAAAAGGTCCTACCTTCATTGTCACCAACTGCAATAAACTTTTCATCCATAATAAACAATCATCACACTCACCCTTTGACAATGCAAACAACAAACAAAAAAAACATCAAAATCAAAAATTCCAAAGTGAAGACCAAAACGATTAGACAACTATCAACAAAAAATAATGCGTAAGTATAGACTACCATACCCACTTGAAAATCATATCAATAATCCTAAAAATGAGCCTTAATGGATAAAACGTTCCTACAATAGACATCATCAACAAATTTCATCATGAAATATCAACAACAACTATGGCAAGTGATATTGCAACATTGTTTATCTTTTTATAGTCTTATATTTTTTATTTATCATAATACCACATTCCCATGATCTCCTTAGGATGTCCATAAGGATTTAGAGAAGGAAGGGTGACATTAACTATCAATTTATTTTTGTGATGTTTGTGAGATGTTTTTGTGATAATACCACAAAAAATACTTGCTTAGTTTTATGTATGGAAGTTATTTTGAGACAATTTGTTTAGCAATTGCATGTTAGGTATTTCATACCTCTTTGCATAACTAGTCTAAAAAGTTTTAACACAACTCAACCATATCTCCTAACAGGGTTTTCATATGTCTAGAATGGGCAAGAATATTCTTTGTATGCCTAGTCAAAGTCCACATAATGGATACAAATTTTCCTTGGTTATTAATACCCTGGTGCATCGTGTCTATTTTCTACATGAAAGGATTGTTAAAGATACGAAGCTTCTATGCAAAGCAAAAGAAAAACTCATCAATTAACAACAACATCAAATTTCTATCCATTGTGCAACATTTCTTCTAACTAACAACATCCATCTTGCATCCACAATTTCATCAATACATATCATGACCATAGTAAAGCAATAAAACATCATTAATCATGTATAATCATACATCACATATATAAGATACCATAATCCATCATATACATCAAACATCCATCATATACATAATAAAACATCATATATCATATAGATATATATCATTCATCCATCCACATCATATGCATACATCAAAAAATTACAAAAGTATAAGCATATATATCATCGCCCATGATCATCTCATAACACATAATAAAGCCGAATCGAAACATAGTATATCTCATATATCATAAAAAATGAGAATGTCATATATATCATCAAATAACATGTGTGATCTCATACCTACAAAAAATAGCATATATACGAGGCCTCAATTGGGCCAATGAATGTATGTACAAAACATGTCTACAAAGTCTCTTATATAAATACATCATAAAGATCAAAACCAACTTAGCCTTGCTGGCCATCTTGAGGTGGAGATCTTGACTAATGCTTGCTATGATGAGGGGATGGATGAGGCATAACTAGAGACCATCTAACAAAGTGACCACTTGACTCCACCCCGATCTAAGTGCTAGGCTCTCTAAAATGAGGTTGTCGTTGAGCTCTAGTTATGAAGGCCTTGTAAAATGTCTGATAATATATCAACTTCTATACCAACCGCTCATGCTCAACCTAATGGTGAGCCATAGGAATCAATGCATCCAAAGAAATCTATGTAGGTAACATTTGTTGTTATTTTTTTGCTAACTCCTATCTAGCAGCATCTCTCTCTGACCTGGCTGCATCCCACTCTACAATCAAAACAATAACCTATGCCTCTACATCCTATCTCCTAATGACCTCTACATCTCTGACAATTTTCAACTATACAATCTGGGTTGTCATCATTGCATCCCCTAGTGGCAGAGGAGGACCCTATGCCTAATCTTGCTGAATAGGATCATCCTGCTAGTCCTACTGTCCATCCCACCTCACTCTATCCAATTGCTCAATAATGATCCTGAATCGCTATCTCTCACCATGGTGATGGGTAATACCTGCTCACCCAGCAACTAGCATAGTGCCAGTAGGATCTATGAAATGGAGAGGCACCCGACGACTCACCACTAATCATTATAGACACATAAAATTGACCTAGGCCTGCAAACTTTATTTTTCTCCATATTTCTTCTCAACATAATTAAAATATTTAAATTATGTCCTATAGTCCAAATTCAACTATTAATTAAATAATTCTCAATTATTTAATTAATTCATATCTTTTATTCCTCCTGACTATTTAAATTAAAAAATTACATTTATTTTATTTTAATATGTCGCTAATTACATTTGTCTCTCTATAATTAAATAAATTCCTAAATTTATTTAATTATTATTTGTCTACTATTTCCTATTGTTTATTTAAATAAATAAACTTTATTTATTTATTTAAATACGTCATTAATTCCTTATGTCTTTTATAATTAAATAGATTCCTATGATTTATTTAATTATTGTCCACCTTGTCCATTTTCTCCATAATTAAATTATTATTATTATTAATTATTTAATTATCTTATTGATTTTTCTTCTAATTTTAAATAAAGTCATTTATTTAAATTCCCCACTTTCTATTTTCCCACCAAGTAAATAATTTGAAATAATTATTTATTGTCACATGACTCCACCACTCTTGAATTAAATTAATTTTTAATTCAAAAGGTCAACATCACCTCTTGAATCAAATAATTTTAAATTCTTATTTGATTCTCCAACAGCTTCATTTTCCATGCGTAATATCTTCTTGTCACATGCATTCTTGACCTTTGATTTGATTTTCCTGAAATCAAATCTCAACCCTTCATTTCAAACTTTTCCCTAACCCTAATTGCTAGTTGTCACATGCAAACTTAGCCTTTGATCTTAGGGATTTGTCAAACTTTCAATCCTGGCCATTTATCCAAAATTGAATTTTCTTCTATAAAAAGGCAATGTCAACCTCATTTGTCATACTTCATGCTTCCAATTTTGAGTCAAATCCTTCAATATTTGCTTGAGTCTTTGTCATAGGTCTTTCATGCTCCTTAAAATCTGAGGGAAAATATCATTTTACAACAAATGGAGAAGGGCAATGAAGGTTAATCATGGAAGGCATGAAGGTTGTTTGGTGAAAATTTTCATTTCTTTTATGCTATTTTTTCATCATTTGTGCTTCATTGTTTAGCTAGGGTTTTGTTTTATGCATTTTATTTCATGCTAACCTAGATTTTTACCTTAGTTACATTGGTGAACCCGGAACTAAGGACACATTTTACAGTTTCTGTATGGCCTTTTTATCATTTTTTGTAGGTATGGGTATGAAATGCCACAAATGCCATTTTCTAAGCCATATTTGATGTGTCGCAATGCACCTATGTTGGGGAAGGATGCATCCGCAAAACCGAGATGCATTTGATGTGTTGCAACACATTTGACAGCCCAAATGACACATGTGTGTTGAACCATATTTGACATGTATAGAAACACATCTGCCTGTTTCAAGTTTACTCTTAGTTTTTGGCAACATTTTCCAGTTTTCTCCTTTCAGTTTTAGTAGGTTAGGGATTTTTGGTTACTGATATTTTGTTGGCAACCTATGGCAAGCTAGAAGGAGATACTAACCCTTTTTTTGTTGTTGATTTTACAAATCTTTTTTCAATTTTAAAGCAACAAAAAAACAACCACAATTACAACTTGCATATCACACTTCATGGTTTAAATGAATGCATTCACACTCATGGGATTAAAATGAACACAACTTTCATCTACACTCATCAAGGTTAAAAATTTTCTTGCATTCTCATAGCATTGGCCTAAAAAGAACTTTGCTTGTCTCATACTAAGTTGGGATAAAATGAATAAGTGTTTGAGGTGTCTTGTGGTGTAGTGGCAACTCCTTAGTGTGTATGCACTTCTCTTGTGCCTTGTTGCAATCTCGAGAATAAAAAACACTTAGGGGTTGTTTCTTTTTCACCCACATATTTGGATTTGGGCATTAAAATTAACAATCTTGTGAGTTTGGAATGAAAGCTTTGTGTATGCACTCTCCTCACACCTTTGTGCGATCTAGGATGGCCAAAAACAAAGTTTTCATTTTTCTTTTGTATATTCATTAGAGGGTCCTACCTTGAAAGAGGGAACGACTCCAACCAATTTTTTGCTCAGGTCGGTATATAAAAGGATAAGACTAAACCATCAAGTCCTCATTGTATGTAGGCCTTAGCCATGCAATGTCACTCAAAATAGGGTACCTACCATAAAACATATAAGAGCCCCTAGTAGAGTGATTAAAGCCTTAAGTGGCTTGTTGGATGCTCGCGAGGTGCCATGCCCCCGAGTATTCACTAAGAACCTTTGTTTTAGTGGCCAAAATCCTTTTCTATTCATTGGTGCAAGAGGTCAGACCTCTGAAGCCATCCCACATACTCATGATTCTTAGTAGAGATGAAGAGTTTGTCATGGGAGATTCATGAGAACTCAAAGCTTGGTTGACCTAGAGAAGTGAGTTCCATGGAGGGGAGCTAGTGTGGCCAAGCTTCTAAGTCATCCACTAAGAATAAGCGTGGCTGGTTAATCCAAGTGGGAATCCAGTGAATATAGTCATTTCCATCCATAGGATTTGTGCTTATCTCCAACAATTCAAGAAAAAATCAAGTTTTTTCCAAATGTTTGTTGATTCATGGAACACATAAAACAACTTTTACAAATTTGGAAAATCACAATGAAACTTAAACAACCTCACAAATTTGTCAAAATTGCAAGAAAACCAGACCTTGTTCATACTAAAATGCAACGGAGACTCTGTAACATGCATACAATTGTATTGAAACACATTTGATACACAAAACAACACATCTAACTTAGTGAACCGCATTCACTGTCTGAAACAATGCATTTGATAAAACTGCAATGCGACTGCTATCTAAAACACCACATTTGTATGTCACTTAGGAAAATGACTGTTACTGTCCTAGTTTGAAATCAAACATTTTGAATCTATTTCTAAACATCTTTTCTTAGTGGTCTCTATACAAAAAACCAGAAAAGATTTGCTCAATTTTCCATCTTTACACCTTTTAGTTGGCATTTAGCTTTTTCCATAGGTTTACCATTACAAAATTCTAGTTGCATCCTAGGATCCACAATTATTTTTAGCATAGACAAACTCTTAGGTCTTCATTTTGTAGAGTTTAGAATAGGAAAAATTTCCATACTTTGTGAAACCATTGTCTCCAAAAGTAGATTGTCATTGGACCAAGTCAAAAATCACTCCTTTAGTCTTTGTCATTTTATGTGAGATATTTCCAACTCATAAGTCTAGTTTGGGAAAATCACTTCGTCACTTTGTCATTTCACTTGGTCTTACAAAAAGTCATTTTAAAATCAAAATTAGAACATTGGCCAAACTTTGGATGGTTAGTCAACCTCTCCTAAAAATCTCCCAAAGTTGATTACATTTTAGAGTTTGCTTGTACCTTGCATTTGCATTTTCATAACATACCCCAAAATACTTTAGTCTTCCATCATTTGTCATTCCTTTTATTCCTCACTATCACTTTGCATTGGACCTTCTCTTTAGACAACATTGTCACCTTGCATCATACATTATTGCACTTCTTATTCCAAAAAGACCAAAAACATAGTTGCATTAGCATTGTCTCCTTATAACCAAAAATCCAAAAAAAAAACATAGATTTAGTGTCATATCATTCTCATACATAGACTTGGTTATCATTCACATTATCCCTCCTTTATTTGAGCAAGTCTTATATGGTTGAGACTAGACTACAAAGAAAGAGAAGAGAAATGGATCCCTTTGGATAAGGAAACAATCCTTACAACTATCCTACTAGCATGGACTTAAGCACCATTTACAACAACACTGACATGGGGAAAGATTCCGATAATTCTTTTAGTGACATGAACATTGTATCTTCATCATGCAACAATCCCTTTGAATAATTCATGCGTAGAGATGAAAATGGACAAGTGTACATGGAAGACATAGAGGCTGCTACCCAAAACCTTGAAGTGGCTTCCTTTGTAGAATAATTTCTCTTACAAGATTCAAAATGATATTTAGCCATGCTTCTATATGGAGGAGCTAAATTTCCATGAGGATTTGATGTTAATACCTTGAGAGCAGCATCACTGACCATGGCACACAAACTAGTCAACCTCATTCAACACCACCACATAATTCTAGCAATACCTCCATTGGAACAATAACTCAAAATTCCACAAACACAATCAACAATACCTCCATTGGCGTAACAGCTAAAAAAAAACCATTACAATCAACACAACATCCGCTTTGGGGACATCAACCATAGTGCAAACCATATCACAATCAATGCCACAAATATCGACAATTGCATCACAAACTGTTGGGTCTACATTTGGGTCCTCATCCAATGCTATGGGGACAACCTCATCAAACCTTTTTGGGAGAAACAAAAGATGAATTATCATTAAAGGATCTCAACCCAACACACCTCGTCACAAGGCACTCAATTCAATACCAACACTAGTGGTCACCAAAGGAAAAACACAAATTTCCCACATGGCCATATTTATCAATTTGGGCAAGGAAACCAAGTGTCACAACACATGAATCCACTTGGCCATCAAAATGTTCAAGGGAAACAAATTCCTCAAATACAATTTAACATTTTTGGAACACATATTCCCACATATGCATCCCATATTCATACAAAACAACAAATTCCCACTCAAAATGCTCAATACCAACAAATCCCAACTCAAAATGTGCAATATGCTCAACATCAATACATTCCAAATCAAAAGATATTACCATCACAATGAATGGAAACCCATGGGATACAAATTACCAGAATGTGTGATGCCACCAACAATCCTATTGTAGAAACACTAATGGCCCAACTTGCTGCCTTACAAAAACAAGTGGACGACATGCAATTATCAAACAAGAAGACCCACACACCCTTTGATTTATGTCCATATCCATTTGGCACAAGCTTACACATGCCACCATTCCCTCCAGGATATGTGGTATCGAATTTCTCCAAATACAAAGAAAAGACCAATCCCATTGAGCATTTAAGAGAATTCACAACCAATTGTGTAGACGTCACATACAAACACACTTATTTTATGAGACTCTTTCCTAGAATTCTTGCAGGTCTTGCACTTGATTGGTTCACACTCTTTCCCAAAGGGATAAAATCATGGGATGAACTTGGCAATAAATTTGTGGAAAATTATGCCTAAAAAATTGACATTGACATTACTTTTACCACATTATGTAAGACCACCCAAGAAGAAACTAGTGAAACATTCATTCCATTCTTCCAAAGATGGCGAGGTCTAGCAAGTCGATGTCCTGTTGAGATACCCGAAAAGGAGAAAGTACACATGTTTGTTCAAAATCTTGTTGGACCATTTAAATACAACTTGCAAGTCCATTGTTGCACTACCTTCACAAACCTTGTTCAAAAGGGAGTTCAACTTGAAAATCTCTCATTGCAAAAGGTGAACTTAAATATGCCAACAAGAACATAAACACGAGCCCAACTAATGATAAGAACAAATATTGGGTCAAGAACAAACATATTACCAATGATGGTGTTGTCGATGCTAAAGTAGTAAATAAAATTGGTCCTGCAATCACACTTAGGGGATATCAACCGAAAAATGCTCCTTTGACCACCCCAACACCTACAACAAATTTCATTCAAAAAAATCTAGACCAAGGACAACAACTACAAACTCGAAAATTTCCCAAAAAACACACATACACCCCCTTGGGAGAACCAGTTGAAGTTGTCCTCAAGAAACTCATCTAGTCTAACATCATAACATTGTAAGACCCTAAACCGTATGACCCAAGGTAGTTCAAACCATCATGGTGGGATGATATTTCCTTCTATTATTATCATCAAATAAAAGGACATAAAATTTCATCTTATAGACAGTTGAGAAATCTCATACAGGACCTTATTGAAACTCGTGTCATTGAAATAGAAGGTCAAAAAATTTCTTCTAACTTGGACCATACCATTCACAAAAATACATTGCAAGATCATGGTTCAGGTAATCCCGCTTCGCCAGGTCAAAATACTAACAATAGAGCCAATTACACTCGTACTTCCTTTGACTACTCAAGTGGACCTATAATTAATCACCTCTGAGCTACTGATGAACATGTTAATACCATCACCACTAAAAATACTTCGGAGTGTAATGTCACCACTCGTCGAGGCAAGATCACAATACCTGGTCCTTCTGCTAAACAACTGTGACCAAAAGGAGAATTCAACCTTGTTGACCAATTGGGTAAAACTCCCGCACAAATTTCCATACTTGAACTATTGTGCATCTCGCCCACACATAAAGCTATTGTTGATAGGGCCTTAAAGGAGTCTTCCATTCCTACCGACATTGATGTCAACCACTTTGAAGCTATGGTCATGTATTTGAATACTTCCCATCATGTCACCTTTTTAGACCAAGATTACTCCTCACCTAAACCATCTCATAATGATGCATTACATATTGAAGTCTTCATCCACAAACACAAGGTCAACGAGTCCTAGTAGATGGTGAAGCTAGATTGAATATATGTTCCTTAAAATTGGTCAAGGCACTAGGCTTCTCTGATGTATGTGTAGATGCCACCAAAATCATAGTCATAAAAGAATATGATGATGAGGAGCGTTCTTCTAAGGGCATTATCACGCTCCCTATTCATGTGGGGCCAACAATCGTAGATACCACATGTCAAGTTTTGGATCTTGAATTTCCCTACAATACTTTCTTGGTTGACCTTGGATTCACAAATTGAAGGTCGTACCCTCCACATATCATCAATGTCTAAAGTTCCCCTATAACGACATTGAGATTTCCATAACTGCTGATCCTGACCCCTTTCAATATTGTACCAACTTAAGGGGCATTTTTGAATGTCAAGTGCCTATCAATCAAGAGGCTTCAACTTCAACCACCACTCCATCTAACTACATTAATCCATCCTCATTAATTAAATCCCCCAATCCATTCATTGCACCATCAAAACCTAAGATCCAAATATGTGATATGGGATGTGGAGAATGTTGCATGAATAATTTGCTAGCAAACAACAATTCTATTGCTGCCAATGTTGTCAAGATAGATGCAGAGGGAACACAAAAGGATGGTCCTACTTAGAGCAAAATATTTTGGAATCCTAATACCACATCCACTTTTTCCCTATCTACTTCCACTCATTCCTCCCATGTCCATGATAACCCATTCCTTGATCATGATCCTATTGAGGGTATTCAAACACCATCCCTCCATACCACCTCTCCTAGGTTAGGGTATTCCCCTCTATTTTTGCTTCTACTAAGCCATCTTTCCAAGTCAGTAAGGATGTGCAAGCTTCCTTTGACATTAGCAATACTGAAAAGGCTAGTCCCAAAGACAACATTGTTGACATCGTCACTCCCATTCATTCGCCAATCATTTTAGTGACTCCATCCACTCCATTCATTCCACTCACATCCATCTACATCATAGACATGTATCAACAAGAAATATCTAAAGAAAAGGACAAAGGAAAATCCCAAGAATCAAGAATGAAAATGCCTTTAAAAGGAGATCATGAATCAAAAGACATGCTGAAAAGAAAAGAAAATCAAGAAAAGTCCTTTGGCCAACACAGAAAGCTATTTGACCAATTAAGGGTTGAAAATGAATGTCATGACACATCCCCTAGCCAACATAAAAAGCTACTAGATGAATCAAAAATAAAAATCAAAAGTGAAGATAAAAAATAATTGGTCTCCAAGAAAGCTCTTCCACCACAAATCACTGGGGGCATCTATCAGCACAAAACATCAAACAAAGAGCTTGCTGATCCAAGGTCTTTATCTCTATCACTTTCACTCATTCCACACATTCCACGCAATCTGTCCATATTCATTTTTATCTCACTTCCCTTGGAGATGTATTTCAATGTACCTTTGACGACAAACCCTTGACGTACTCTAGCTCATCAATCACCCAAACTCCTTGTCATCTGAAACCTGGTTGGCCACATAGTGTGCACATTAGGGAGAATACCATAGCCTCTTTCATTGGCCACTTATATCACCCGTCATATTTTCCACTTGCATTCTACATCCATATCAGGTCCTTTCATCCAACACGGTCATCCGAACGGGATCAAGCCATCATCACGACTTATTAGTTCTACACATAGCATCAAGGAGCTTGGCCAAAACTGCAAAAAACAAAAAAAAATTGAAAAATATGAAAAAACATCACCTTGATGAAAACTTGGAAAATAGGTGTCTTGGTGACACTAAAAAAATAAAAAAATATCAAAAATAGTAAAGAAAAATAATCCATCCAATAGTGAAAACCACTTCGGTGGTGCTTTGGATAAGTACCATGGTGAAAACTTGGCAAATAGGCGCCATGCGTAGGTAGTCTTTGCTTTGCCATCTACTATCACTTCATCTACCTTTTTCCATAATAAATGCCTGATCTTCCAACACCCTCATGACATTCATCATAAAGTCTTGCTATTTCTTTCCATAGCTAACAACGGTTGACATCATGTCTTGCATATCCTCCACCTTTCATCCTGAGCACGTCTTTTTTCATTTCATTCAACTTGGATAGTCCTAGACATGACTGGGGGAAACACCCTTATCACCTAATTGTAGTGGGTCTCTCACATGGTCCTATAAAAATCATAAAATGTCCTAAAAAATCCATAAAATTGTAAAATGTCTTGAAAAAATCCATAAAAATCGTAAAATATCCTTAAAAAAATCCATAAATATAGTAAAATGTCTTGAAAAAATCCATTAAATTTTTTAAAATGTCCTTAAAAAATCTAAAAAAAAAACTTTGAAAAACAAAAAAACATCCAAATAACTTGCGAAAATCACAAAAACAAAGTCATAATCAGTCAAATTCAAGTCAGTTAGAATAGTTGAACTACGCAGTCTCTATGCATTTTCTACATAGGCAAGGCCATCGTTGATGTGCCCCCAAGGCCCCTAGGTCTAGTCCCTTAGGGTTTCTTGGGTTAGTCCAAACATGTCGGTTCATCTACAATATGTCAGTCA
This sequence comes from Sequoia sempervirens, assembly GCA_007258455.2. Lineage (NCBI taxonomy): Eukaryota > Viridiplantae > Streptophyta > Pinopsida > Cupressales > Cupressaceae > Sequoia > Sequoia sempervirens. Next base: position 18,352 of record VDFB02171453.1, read on the forward strand.
TGTCCCTATCGAACTACGAGGTCTCTGTGCATTTGCTACATAGGAAAGGCCATCATTGATGAGCCCCCAAGACCCCCTAGGTCCAGTCCCTTAGGGTTCGTTGGGTCAAGTCAAAACATGTTAGGTAGTCTTCAATAAATGGACACTTGCGTCGTGTCTCAGACGAACTATGTTGCATTTGCAACTCAACATAGAATATGCCATCTGTTGATGTGCCTCTGAGGCATTAGGCTAGTCCTTTTAGGTTTGTCAGAATAAAAATCATGATAAAGTCCTTTGACACTTGAAACAAGCTTATGTCTTTGTCAAACTATGTGGTCTCTGAGTGTATGATGTAGGGAAGGCCATCATTGATGTGCTCACAAGCCCCCTAGGTTTGATCCCTTAGGGTCTGTTGAGTCAATTGTCCTTTTCTTGTGAATGTCCTAAATTAGGCAACTCTTAAACAAAATTTGGCAATCATATAATCGACATTTCAACTAAATTGGCATGTCAACACCAGCATGCGGTAAATTCGGTCATCTAGTCAACCTTGGTCAAACTATCATAACAAGTCAACCTGTCAACTCTTGGTTTTTCTTCAGATATGTCTTTCTGAAAGAACAACCCATGTCATTTATTTATGCTTTAGGATATGTATTTCCTAAGAATCAACACTATCATCTGACATTTTGAGGGATTCTCTTGACATTTGAGGATCAATCCTCTAGACATCGACATCATTCAGGATGTGTCCTTCTTGAATTTGGCATTACTTAACATCTATCACACATTAGCCTACTCAACATAAATCTAGGCTTCGTCAAACTTGGCATCTCGACATCAATACACTTGACATTTGAGCATACTTGGAAAACAATATCTTTAATCTTCTCACACTTGTCAAATTATTTTTCGTCATGCTACTAGTTCCTGAATAATTTTTGACATCAAGATTTAGAGGAGAAATGAAATATCATAATGATTGTCTTATCTTTCCAAAATGTCAAGATACTAGTTCCTCAAGGGTGTCCTGACATCAAGATTTAGAGGAGCAACCACGTATCATGATGATTGTCTTATCTTTCCAAAATTTCATGCTACTAGTTCCTCGAGGATGTCATGCGTAGGATTTAGAGGAGCAATGACGTTTCATGTCTTGTCTTTCTTGTTTGTGGTTGGTTGTGACAAAAATACTGGGGCAACCGAGTTCCTCATATGAGTCATAATCATCCTTGTTTGTGACTGCTTGTTCTATGTAATTGTGCAACCATGCACACCATTGATTTATGTTATATCATGGTGTTTGTTGGCCATTGCAATAATCCTCCCAATGATGATTAAAGCAACACCTATTAGTACCTTGGCAATATATTGAAGGATTTTTTCTCCGCACTAACATCCATCTCTTTCTGTCTAGTAATCTCTCTTCTTTCGTTCCCTAATGATATCCCGTGACATACAAAAATATAATTGCATACATGCTCATATATAGGAATTGCATTAGTACATTACACATTTATGTAAATTCATTCACATATTTTCATTTACATTACTAGCATAAATACATCATTTGTATTAGCATAACATATAAGCGCATTAAACATTTTCTTACATCATCCATATCATTACTGCATACAGATTCAGGATCATATCATAAAGCACCATATATTGCATAATCCATACATACACAATCATACATCAATGCATTCATAATCATAAGTATGATATCCATTAGTGTCAAAAACATTATGCATATATAGAAAATTATCATCATCATCATAAAGTAACCATCATACATAAAATAGCACCATCCTTGGTACTAAGGCATCTCATCATAAATGACCATCATAAATGCATACATCACATTAAATATAATGCATCATCATAGGAATCATAACATAGATCACATCACATGAATATAATAAAATCATAATGCATCATAACACAACACATAACATAGAGTCCGCACCACAATCACATAATATATATAATAATCTCAAAATAATGTCATAGGATAGAGTCTCAAGGAATCCCAAAAATAGAGTTCACAAGCTCGATGGTCAATATATAAGGTGTCTCAACATAATAACAATATCATATGTACTAACTGATACTCTCCTCATCCCCTCAAGGTGAGGGATGGGGTGACTGATGCTCTCTCTTGGGGGTTGATGCTATTTGCTTGGACCTGACAGGCTGGCTCTGTGATGATCCTGGTACCATGGTGGATGGTTGGATATGATGTGACTTGTGCCCTAATGATGATGCATAGTTGTGATTGGATCTATGCACTAATGAGTGCTTGTGGTTGTGTGATGACCTATGTCCCGATGACTATCCAAATGCGGTAGATGAGCTCACACTAATTTGGCTCTTGTTGTTGTGACTCTTGTTGCTGCTCCTCGAGCCACTGCCTGTCTCACTCTGAGCCTGAGTGAAAATAAACTCTCATTGCTCTACTGGCACATCTCCCTCATATAATATCGTGTAGTACTCTCGACCAACACTCACCCTTGCCAGCTCTCTCGCCACCTCTTCCACAGGCCCAACACACAAATCTGCAAACTATGAGCACCATTGTTGTGCCTCCTGCTACCTCACCACTACCTATTCCCTCTCCACCCTGGTAACCTCTAGCTCTTCCTCTAGTTCCCTGATCTAGACGAGGACCTCATCCAACTGAATCTACATAAATGTTAGTCACTAATCAACTGTCGCATCCTGAGGCAATGGTGGTCTCCTAACTGGAACCTCCTCACCATCCACCATCTCCTCCTCTCCATCTAACTCCTCCTCATCTCCCCTTGTATCCTCCTCCCCACCAACATCTAGCGCCTCCTCTCCCATGATTGCATCCTCCTCTCTGGTAATATCCACCTCTACCTCCATCTCTGGCTGACCTTCCTCTGGCCCTGTTCCCTCCAGATGAGGTCCCTCTAGCTACTCTCCCTCTTCCCTTTCCTCCATCTCTTCCTCCTCTCCCTCACCTACCTCTCAGATAGGTGATATTTGCGCTCATGCGACTCACTACCACACTCTCCTTGCCTGCCTCCGACCTCTCCCCTCCTCGGCCATCTCCTCCATCATCCCCACCATCACCTCTCCCACCACCCCATCCATATCCCACATCTTCTCCATCATCCCCACTATCACCTCTGCCTCCATCCCTCCCTCTCCCGTTGCCACCATCTCTACCTCCTTGTCCTACTCGGTGCACCCATGGTAACATTGCTCGCTAATCCACCAGCGCTGACTAATCTAGATTTGTCAAAGGAAGTGGCCTATGAGTCTTCCACCATGCATCATACTCTAGGGTGGTCCCTACATTTGCTAGTCCCCTGCTCCATCCCCATTGTTGTGCTACCAAGCCATCAATCTGTTGCTCAGCCACTATCACTAATATCGGTGGTCCCCACACTGACTCTCGAGATGATCTTGCATACTTTGCAATGCCTACAGGTACATCCTATTGCTCACCAAACTGTCTCAATACTCGTTGGGGTAGGTACATCTCAATGATGAGTTGTGACTACACCGTCTACCCAATAAGGTACCTGAACTGTCAGAAAAATGATAGATGCTCATCCTCGCTCGACCACTATATGGAGTCCTTGTATGGCCTCCACACAAACTCCACCAAGGTATCAATGGTATGGTTCCAGTATCCTATATCCCCCACTTGAGTATGTGTCACTGACCCTACACATAGGTACACATAAGGCATCCCCTTGCCTAACTGCCTCTATACCAGCGACTGAAATACTACAATATGCTCGCATGCCCATATCATAAGGAGTGTGGTCCCACAACTAATACTAGTAGATTCCCTGTATGCGATATCATGAATTTGATGATACAACATCCCTAGCAAACATTATCCTATCATGCATCTGTAAGGAAAATTAGATGCGAAAAACAATTCTCCTAACGTCAATACCTCAGGAAAGAATGTAGATACACTTTAAATTTTACAATTACAAGTCCAACTAAGATGCACTAAGAAATAGATAACAAAAACAGAGTATTTGACAATCACACATGAACACCAGATATACGTGGGAAAACCCTTACGGGAGAAAAACCCACCACACCAAGAGAAATCACTTTGTATTATAGTAATGAAGATTACATACAAAATTCCAGACTTATCTTTCCGGTGTCTTTTTACAGCAGCATTCACCATGTAAAATTTGTTTCAGGAACCTTCACGTTACAGTCAGCACAGAATAGAATTCACTCTAATACAATTCGAACTATTCACTCACAACTGTTGATCGAACCAACCAACTCACTACAAAGATTACAAACTATATTCATGTCATTCCTAGCTGTTTAGCTTCCTCACAGAACTGTCACAATGAATAGACTCCCAACAGTTCCAATTCAGCTCTTCTGATTCATCCATGAGATGCCACATCAGACGGTCAAACTGTATTGGCATCTCGGTGAGACACTAACAGTGTCTCGCCGATGCCACATAGCCTTCATACCGATGTCGCTAAGAGTCTCAGTTATCGCTAAGATGTTCTATCGAGATCCATAAGTTACACCGAGTCACCAAGCAGTCGCCCAGACCTATCGCTTTCGCCAGAAGATCATAGTGAGCCACCAAAGGTTATACCGAAGTCACAAGTCATATCAGGCTCCATTGAATAGTCACCAAGACTTACATCTTTCGCCGAGAGGTTTCTCCGAGATCATTTTGTTTCACCGAAATCGTCAGCAGTCGCCAGGACATACACCTTTCACTGAGAGAACATACTGAACTCCAAGACTCACCCCGAAGGCTCTTCATCATCGACAAGACTCACCAAAGCACTAGGACTTCTTACCGAAACCACTGTGTTACACCGACACCACCACTCATCACCAGGAGTCACTCCGATGAACATTTGAATGTGTCTCCATCGACATGACCTTCTCTGTTTGCTGGGACTTCTCACCGAGCCATATGTTACAGTGAAGACACCAGCAGTATTCCTGTCGGCGAGACATTAGCTTTCGTTGAGACTCTTCACCGAGCCGTCGTGTTACACTGAAGATCATGGTCGCCCAGAGTCTCCCCGATACACGATTGAATGGCCTGTCAGCCAGAGGTCTACCGAGCGCTAAGAGGTCATACCGAACACTCCTTGTCATAGCGATAGCTTCACAGTGGCAGCATTCGGCAAGACATCTGCAAGGTCACAACGACCTGTACAAACCAGAATGAATCAAACTGCTAGTTGGCCAGAAAATGAAGCTGTCACACTGACTTGGCTCTCATGGAGGTTTCAGCCTGTATTGATTGAGACATACATTTCCAACAATCTCCCACTTGACAAAGATCATACAGGAACCTCCAGAGCACAAATAAAACTTACTGAAAATCATGGGCACTAAGGCCCATTGAACTGGCATACCACCTGAACTTGTCTGTGCTCACTGGCTTCGTCAATGCATCTGCAACATTCTCTCGAGTATCAACCTTTTCTAAACTGACCTTTCCATCCTCAACCATATCTCGTACAAAGTGGTACTGTACATCAATATGTTTCGTCCTGGCATGGAAAATTGGATTCTTTGCCAGACAAATTGCACTCTAACTATTACAAAAATAGTTATTTCCCCTATATCAAAACCAATGTTAGAACACAAATGTTTCAACCATACAACTTCTTTACAGGCATGAGTAGCTGCCATGTATTTAGCCTCTGTAGTGGACAAAGTGACTACAGCTTGCCGCTTGCTCATCCAACTCGTTGCACAACCATTCAACATGAAAATGTATCCACTGGTGGATCTCTTGCTGTCAATGTCCCCTGCCCAATCAGAATCTACATAACCACGAATGCTGAGAGTCCTCTGTGATTCAACCAAGTTCCCATGGTAACACAAAGAAAAATCTGAAGTTCCCTTCAAATACCTAAACACTCTCTTCACAGCATCCCAATGAGTTCTTCCTGGATTAGCCATAAATTGACTAAGTACTCCCACTGCTTGGACAATGTCTGGCCTTGTATAGACCATTGCATACATAAGAATGCCTACTGCACTAGCATAGGGTACACTGGTCATGTCCTCCATCTCACTAGGAGATTTTGGATAGTCATCAACAGATAGCTTCGTTCCATGCATGACTGGAACCACTAGTTGTTTGCAATCATTCATACAAAATCTCTCAAGAACAGTCCTGACATACTTACTCTGACTGAGCCATAATTTTCTATTCTTCCTATCGCTGGTTATCTCCATCCCCAGAATATACCTTGCTGCACCAAGATCCTTCATTTCGAACTTAGCAGACAACTGAGACTTAAGATCAGAAATCATTAGCTTGCTATTTCCTATGAACAACTTATCATCAACATAAAGAGCAATAACAAGAACTTGATCACTTTCAGCTTTATAATATACGCAGTGATCAGATTTTGATCTTACAAATCCCAAAAACAATACAAAAGTATCAAATTTCTAGTACCACATTCTAGGTGACTGCTTTAACCCATACATAAACTTCTTTAATTTGCATACCAATTTTTCTTTACCTTTCTCAACAAAGTGCACAGGCTGGGACATATAGATTTCTTCTTCAAGATCACCATGAAGAAATGTTGTGTTCACATCCATCTGTTCTACCTCTAAGTCATATGTAGCTGCAAGTGACAAAAGAAATCTGATAGATGTCAGCTTTGCTACAGGAAAAAATATTTCCCCATAATCGATTCCCTCTACCTGGGAATAACCCTTTGCAACCAATCTCGCCTTATACTTTTCTACACTGCCATCCAGACCAATCTTTTTCTTAAATACCCATTTGCAGCCAACTGGCTTTCTACCATTAGGCAAGGGCACCAGACTCCAGGTTTCATTTTTATCTAATGATGCCATTTCTTCATTCATGGCTTCCAACCAAGAATTTGAATCAGACATTTTAATTGCCTCCTTTACAGTCCTAGGCTCACCAGTGCTAGAAATCAAGGCATAAGCACAAGTAGAATCAATTAATGAGAACCCATACCTATTTGGTTGTTTCCTTTCTCGGGTTGACCTCCTCAGTAGTTGAGGCTGAGGCCGAGGTTCTTCATCTTCTTCAGAATTTTCAGAACTACTTGAGCTCTCCTCAGTTTCAGGTACATTTTGAATTCTCAATTCCTCTTTCTTTGGTGTAGGAGGAATTGCTGCTACATCCTTACTGTTTTCTGACTTTGTCTCTGACTGCAGATCCAAAGTGGAAGGTTTCAACTCACGAAAGATTACACTTCTGTTGTATATAACCTTCTCTATATCAAGATTCCAAAGCTTGTATCCTTTTATGACAATGCTATAGCCTATAAAAATACATTTGATAGCCTTGTTCTCTAGTTTAGATCTTTTTACATCCGACACATGAGCATATGCCTCATAGCCAAAAACACGAACATTTCTAAGTGAGGGCTTCTTATCATACCACGCTTCCAAAGGTGTTTTCTCAACAAGAGCAGAATTTGGAGAACGATTAATTAGATAACATGCAGTAGATACAATCTCAACCCAGAACTTCTCCAAGCCAACACTACTTAGTATACTTCGTGCTCTCTCCATCACTGTCCTATTGAACCTTTTTGCAACTCCATTCTGCTGTGGAGTATAAGGTGTAGTCTTGTGTCTTTTAATTCCATGGTCTTTGCAATATCTTTCAAATTCATCAAAACATAATTCACCGCCATTATCAGTCCTTAAGCATTTTATTTTTCTACCAGTCTGATTTTCAACAAAATTTTTAAATTCCTTAAATCGACTGAATACTTCTGATTTACTCTTCAAAAAATATGCAAATGCTCTTCTTGAATAATCATCAATGAACGACACATAGTATCTTGACTTAGACAAAGAAGGAACATTCACTAGACCAAACACATCCGAATAAATATAATCTAACAAACCAGAAGATTTATGAGGACTGGAATAAAAAAAAACACGGTGCTACTTTCCATATATACAGTGTTCACAAAATTCAAATTCAAGATTACAATCTTCGAGCCCCTCAACCAGATTTTTATTCTTCAAGGTTTTTAAACCTTTTTCTCCTATGTGGCCTAACCTATAATGCCAAAGCATAGTCTTCTCTGCAGGAAGTTTTACTTCCATAGAGTTTACATAATTAGGGATATTTCCCTCTTTACCTCCATGAGTAGCTTTCAGTGACTTTCCAGAGACATTGTTACATTGAACAACATGTGCATCCAGCTTGTACAGGGTACCAATTTGAGCACCTCTAGCCAGGACCATCGAACCTCTAGTCATCTTGCAGCCATTTCCAGAGAATGTAACTTCTACTCCAATATCATTTAGCATACTTATAGACAATAGATTTCGAGCCAGACCTGGTATGTACATAACATCATTAATTCCCTTTACTCTGCCATCAGGAAATTGTATTCTGACTCTTCCACGGCCAACTATCTCCAAAGTTGAATCACTTTCCAGGTACACCTTTCCACCATTGTATTCTTCATACTTCGTGAACCATTCTCTGTGAGATATCATGTGGAAAGATGCTCTAGAATCAATCATCCAGACATCATCTGATGCCTGCGTAGCCAAGGTTGCAATGAAGGTGTCACCATCACTATGAGAAGAACCATTATCAGAAGAGCCCTTCTTCTTCTTTTTCTCCTCTTTACAATCCTTTTGGACATGACCAGGTTGCCCACAGTTCCAACACTTCACCTTGGACTTTTTGCTAGGAGACTTTGATCTCCCCTCTAATTTTGATTTGAACTTCTTGTCCTTCTTCTTGCCTTTCTCCTTTGACCTTCCTCTAAAAACAAGAGCCTCCTTCACCATCTCAGAAGACTTCCTTGTCATTTCTTCTGACAGCAAAGAACCAACAATATCCTCCATCTTGAAACTGGATGTTGTACTCCCGATAGCCATCACTAGATGATCCCATGACTCTAGCAAAGAACACAATAGTAGCATACAACGATTCTCTTCTTCAGTCTTCACACCAACAGATGTCAATTGAGCAAGCAACATGTTAAATGCATTCAAATGATCAGCCACAAACACTCCTTCCTGCATTCTCAAAGAATACAACTTCTTCCTCAAGAATAGTTTATTCACCAAGGATTTTCCTTGATAAATAGATGCCAGTCTCTTCTACAAAGAAGAGGCAGTCTTCTCCTCATGCACATTTAGAAGCACTGAGTCTTCCAAATAGAGCCTTATCAGCCCCTTAGATTTCCTATCTGCAAGGTCCCAATCTTCTTGCTTCATGCCTGTAGGTTTCACTCCAGCCACAGCAATCCAAAGATCACAATCAACTAAAAGATCCCCCATTTTGAGTTTCCACAACTCAAAGTTACTGCCATTGAACTTCTCTATTTCAAACTTTCCAGATGTACTAGCCATCTCAACCTGTAATTAGAAATAAAATTTTCTACAAGACTCCCACTGAACAGAACTGACTCAAAAAACCCAACGTACCCACAAGGATAACACAACTGGCCAGGCTCTGAAACCACTTGTAAGGAAAATTAGATGTGGAAAACAATTCTCCTAACGTCAATACCTCAGGAAAGAATGCAGATACACTTTAAATTTTACAATTACAAGTCCAACTAAGATGCACTAAGAAACAGATAACAGAAACAAAGTATTTGACAATCACACATGAACACCAGATATACGTGGGAAAACCCTTACAGGAGAAAAACCCACCACACCAAGAGAAATCACTTTGTATTACAGTAATGAAGATTACATACAAAATTCCAGACTTATCTTTCCGGTGTCTGTTTACAACAGCATTCACCATGTACAATTTGTTTCAGGAACCTTCACGTTACAATCAACACATAATAGAATTCACTCTGATACAATTCGAACTATTCACTCACAACTGTTGATCGAACCAACCAACTCTCTACAGAGATTACAAATTATATTCATGTCATTCCTGGCTGTCGAGCTTCCTCATAGAATTGTCACAATGAATAGAATCCCAATGGTTCCAATTCGGCTCTTCTGATTCATCCACGAGATGCCACATCGGACGGTCAAACTATCAACATAATTCGCACTGTATTGGCATCTCGGTGAGACACTAACAGTGTCTCTCCGATGCCACATAGCCTTCATACCGATGTCACCAAGAGTCTTAGTTATCGCTAAGATGTTCTATCGAGATCCATAAGTTACACTGAGTCACCAAGCAGTCGGCCAGACCTATCGCTTTTGCCAGAAGATCATAGCGAGCCACCAAAGGTTATATCGAAGTCACAAGTCATATCAGGCTCCATTGAATAGTTGCCAAGACTTACATCTTTCGCCGAGAGGTTTCTCTGAGATCATTTTGTTTCACCGAAATCGTCAGCAGTCGCCAGGACATACACCTTTCGCTGAGAGAACATACCAAACTCCAAGACTTACCCCGAAGGCTCTTCATCATCGACAAGACTCACCAAAGTGCTGGGACTTCTTACCGAAACCACCGTGTTACACCGACACCACCACTCGTCGCCAGGAGTCACTCCGATGAACGTTTGAATGTGTCTCCGTCGGCGTGACCTTATCTATTCACTGGGACTTCTCACCGAGCCATATGTTATGACGAAGACACCAGTAGTATTCCTGTCGGCGAGACATTAGCTTTCACTGAGACTCTTCACCGAGCCGCCGTGTTACACCGAAGATCATGGTCGCCTAGAGTCTCCCTGATACACGATTGAATGGCTTGTCGGCCAGAGGTCTCCCGAGTGCTAAGAGGTCATACTAAACACTCCTTGTCATAGCAATAGCTTCACAATGATAGCATTCAGCAAGACATCTGCAAGGTCACAACGACCTGTACAAACCAGAATGAATCAAATTGCTAGTCGGCCAGACAATGAAGCTGTCACACCGACTTGGCTCTCATGGAGGTTTCAGCCTGTATTGATTGAGACATACATTTCCAACAGTATCATCTAGATCTGTACATCCCCCCATCCTATCGAAAAACCATGACCTCGGTGATTTGGTATCAGTACCCCAACTATCAGGGTGCATAACATACACTCCCATTGGCCATAATGCCCATCCATGAACTCCTAGCTAATTTCATACCCATGGATACCCAACTGCACTACATCCTCATGCTCATAGTACTTTTTGATGGTCTGAAGTCCCCATCAAGTGTCACTATGGCCTCTCCTATTGGCAACTGAAATGAACATGTCTCAGAGTGCCATCTCTCCACCAGTGCTGTCAAGAGACCCCTACTTGCCCGAATAATGGGCATATAGGTCACATGAAATAATCCTAGGCACATCAATCACCTCTACTCACCTGGCCTCAATTGATCCCTGAATGCATATCTAGCCAACTGAAACTCTCACGTATACATCGACGATAATCATTTTTGCACACACAAACAAAGGTTAGCACATCATTGAATATCATCCCTATCATCTAACTAATCAAAAGTGCATAATTAAAATGAGCCTAAATCGAGTGAACTCTAGCTATAGTTAGTTGTGTCATTCTGCCCTTCATTTGCATTGTGAAAATCATATGCGTTGTTCCCCCATCAGTTGCACCACTTTTGTATATGTGTTGAATCAACCCGCTTTTGCATCACAATATAGTGATTGCATTGTGTGACCCAATACTTGCGTTGTGTTTTGGAACTTGTGTTGCACCAGTTCATGACTGCACCATTTTAGCTTGCAGCTACCTTGCCCCTGGCAATTGCATTGTGATGCATCAAATGCATGCAACACGAACACATTTGTGTTCTTCATGCACATAGATGTGTCCAATGAAAAAATGACACATCTGAAACCCTAACTTCAAGGCCCTAAAAATTACATAAAATGATAAAATTACCAAGTGGGTACAGGGTACATACCACTACTCCTGAGCCCTTTGGCCATCGATATGTCCATACTCGGTATCCGCGGTGATTGACCTCTAGAATCGTCATCTTTGTGCAATGTCCTCTTGCTCTGAGCTATGAATTTCCTTTTTACCCTCCTCAAGCCTATTTATAGGGTGGGAATTAGGGTTTCCCCTAGGGTTTATGATTGGATGCACTTTTTGGCATGTTCGAATGCCTTTTTGACTGCTTTAAACTCGTTGGAATTCAAAATCGATTGCACTATTGTTTTTCTGGTCATCAAATTGACTTATTGGGACACTTTCCAAATTTTTCTGGCACTTGGCCAAAATTCGTAAATTTTCCCGAGGGGGCATAGATACCCCATACCTTCGCTGGGGCATATCCTGAACTAAATTTTCTTTGTCACAATGCGATAAACTACATTATGAAAAAGAGGGGAAAAATGTGGACACATAAATTTGACTTGGGCCTACAAAATTTATTTTTCTCCATATTTCTTCTCAATATAATTAAAATATTTAAATTATGTCCTATAGTCCTATTATCACCTGAAATTGCACCCTGTTGAACCTGATGTTCAACAACTTAGTGTAACATGGGAAGACCTCTAAAGATGTGGGTTTCTTGTAAACAGAGGTCAACCTCTGGAGAAGGCCGGCTTCCTATGGTGTCACCTAACTACTGATCTTGTAAAGGGAAAGGGAGAAGAAGTACATAAAAATGAAGATTAAAACCTATGGTGATGCACCTAAATGTTACTTGGATTTGAAATCAGACTTCGTACACTTGCTTGCAATGACTGAAGATAATTTTGCACAACTCACTTCTGTATATATTTTTGCAAAAGTGTTTCACAAACAAGTCCTGATGCTAAGATCCCTAGAAGGAAAGTTAATTTCACATCTAAAATTCATTACATCTTTTGACACAATTTGTAACCTGCAAAAACATGCTTTATGCATAAAGGTTCTAAAATCTGAGACAAAGCTCGAAGGAAATAAACATTTACCTCACTAAAAGCTTGATCAATCAGCTGAGTGAACACAAACATGCAAAGAGAAAGTAGGCAAGAGCTTCAAATCAATAATAATCAAGGTCTTTATTGAATTTCATCTCCAAAATTGAGTTACAAATGTTTGCTAATCTGAGAGAGGACTGTAAAAGTCACAAAACTTTAGAAAAATCATAAGGAGAACCCCTTTACAAGAAGGAAAAAATTCCATATATACAAAAAGATGTCGGCCCCCTCTGGGCTTACAAAAATATCCATTCATAAAGATCTACCCCTAGATCTTTTAAATGAAATTAATTTTGCATCCGATTGCATCCTCGTGTCCATCTTGGTGACAGATCGCCCTCAGGGGAAACCTTAAGATCTTTTGCAGCATTAAATTTGGGTCCTTGTGTCCCTCTCCGAATCTCCTTGCCGAGCTACCTTGAATGCTCCAAAGCATTATCATTAATGTCTATCGACCCTTGCTAGTTGACATCCCAGCCATCCTTGCAGCTTCCGCCATTCTATTGCTCGATGACACCTTTTGGATATCAATCTGATTCATCGCTTTATTCTCCGAGCAGATATACATTGCTTATGCTCTGTCGATCTCGTCCACAGGGGGGAGTCAAGCAGTCAAACAGCTCATGGTGTGTCATTAGCTCCCATCTGATTGGTCGAACTCATGCCTCATTTCCAGATGTTCAAAGGGTCCCTCAAACAACGTCGCATGTTGGTGAGACACTAATCGTGTCTCCCTAATGCAAGTATACTTCACAGGACAGTCGACATAGCTTGGGAACATCGGCAGGACTTCATATCGAGCTGCAGGAGTTGTACCGATATGCACATTTCATCGCCCAGACACCCGCATTCGGCAAGAGTCATAGCGAGCGCCAAGAGTCCTATCGCTATCATATACACCATCGGCAAGAGGTCATAGCGAGTTCCTTTAGTCATACCAATATCCATTTCCATCGCTGAGACCTCGCTTGTCGATAGGACATCATGTCGAGCTCCTTACGTTACCTCTGAGCTCATTTCATTTCGGCAAGACCCCTTCTTGGTCGGTGAAAACTTTCACCGAGATCTCCATTTCACCAGGATATTATTGGGTCGGTAGGACCTCATGGCGAAAGAAAAAAAATCATATCAATATCCACAGTGGTCATCGAGATAATCGCTATCGGGAATACCTTTTGCCGAAGGCAATATCCTTCGGCGAACTCATCTTATTGTTGGAGAGACTTTTACAAGTCGGGGAGACATCATAGCGACGAAACAACTTTCACTGAGACCTCTGTTAGTCACCCAGACACCATCAGGTCAGGGAGACTTCCCTCTGAACTCATTCCATTTCGCCAAGACCACCCTGCTTTCGGCAGGACATCACTCCGTTGACCAGACGTTATGGCGATGTCATCTATGTCGGCGTGATCTTTCACATCGGTGAGACCTCTGGCGAACAAAAACCACCTCTTCAAGCTCAAAGATTTCTTTCGGTGAGACACTGGCAAGTCAGGAAGACCTCATGCTGAACGCTTATCATTATACCGCTGTGCCTTCTGTCGGCGGGACCTCATAGCGAGGTCTTCATTTCTTGGTGAAGGCACTCTTTTTCGCTAAGACCTCTGTTAGTCACCGAGACATCTCCTCGAGCTCCTTTCTTTCACCCTGAGCTCACTTTACTTTGGCAAGACTTCTCAGTGAGGCCTTCCTTGTCCCGGCGAGAGCTTATTTCATTTCGGCCAGAATGCGGTTGATCAGCAAGACCTCATGCTGATGATGTCTCCTTTCGCCGAGACGTCCTTTCCTATCGATGAGACATTACCCTATTGGTGAGACTTCTCCCCCTCGCTAGCCCCTATCGCCAAGACTTTAGCCTTTCGGCAAGACGTTATACCGAAGCCCCTAGATTACACCGAAGGCATCCCGTTTCGGCGAGACTTTGTTCGGTCACCGAGACGTTACAGCGAGGCCCTTTCTTTCTTCGCGATGACACTTCTTTTCGCCAAGACCTCTCAGCGAATGTGAACCCCTCTCCCCGATGCCAGCCCTGGTGAACACCTTTCGGCATGACTTTTGTTGGTCGGGAAGACCTCACGTTGAAGCCTCTATCTCTTGGCGAGCTCAGACCCTTTCTGTTCGATGAGACCCCACCCCTGTCAGCAGGACCTTATGCCGAAGGGAAAACTTTCGGCGAGCCTGGCCTTTTGTGCAGCGGTCGGCGAGAGGTATAGCAACCCATGGTGATTTAACTATCTGGCCGACCGGTATATTCCTAATGAACAGAACACACTGCTAGTCGGCAAGACAACAAGAGGGTCTTGCCGACTTTCCTCTCTGATGAGTTTTATACCAAATTTGACTGAAGCGAAACTCTCCAATAGACCTCCTTGTGAAATAGCATCAGATGTGTGATCTAACCCTTGATGCAAATGCCCCCATTTGGCCTTCAAGCACATCTGAAACATAATTTATCCTTCCTGATTGAGCTCGTAGGTGAAAATTGGGTAACAAGTCCAAATTCAACTATTAATTAAATAATTCGCAATTATTTAATTAATTCATATCTTTTATTCCTCCTAACTATTTAAATAAATAAATTACATTTATTTTATTTTAATATGTCACTAATTACATTTTTCTCTCTATAATTAAATAAATTCCTAAATTTATTTAATTATTATTTGTCTACTATTTCCTCTGATTATTTAAATAAATAAACTTTATTCATTTATTTAAATACATCACTAATTCGAATTATTATTTGTCACTAATTCCTTATGTCTTCTTATAATTAAATAAATTCCTATGATTTATTTAATTATTGTCCACCTTGTCCATTTTCTCCATAATTAAATTATTATTATTATTTATTTAATTATCTTATTGATTTTTCTTCTAATTTTAAATAAAATCATTTATTTAAATTCCCCACTTTCTATTTTCCCACCAAGTAAATAACTTGAAATAATTATTTACTATCACATGACCCCACCACTCTTGAATTAAATTAATTTTTAATTCAAAAGGTCAACATCACCTCTTGAATCAAATAATTTTAAATTCTTATTTGATTCTCTAGTAGCTTCATTTTTTGTGCCCAATATCTTCTTGTCACATGCATTCTTGGCCTTTGATTTGATTTTCCTAAAATCAAATTTTAGCCCTTCATTTCAAACTTTTCCCTAACCATAATTGCTAGTTGCCACATGCAATTTCAACATTTGATCTTAGGGCTTTGTCAAACTTTCAATCCTAGTCATTTATCCAAAATTGAATTTTCTATAAAAAGGAAATGTCAACCTCATTTGTCATACTTTATGCTTGCAATTTCTGAGTACACTTGCAATTTTGAGTCAAATCCTTCAATATTTTCTTGAGTCTTTGTCATAGGTCTTTGTTGCTCCTTAAAATATGAGGGAAAATATCATTTTACGACAAATGGAGAAGGGAAATGAAGGTTAATCATGGAGGGCATGAAGGTTTTTTGCTGAAATTGTTCATTTATTTTATGCTATTTTCCTCCTTTGTGCTTCATTGTTTAGCTAGGCTTTGTTTTATGCATTTTATTCCATGCTAACCTAGATTTTTACCTTATTTACAATCATAATTTGGTGTGGTCCCTAAATTTTCTGGTCCAATAGACCACCCCCATCCCACTAGTAGAATTTGGAAAATAAATGACTAGGTGGCTAAAACTTTTAGTCACAACAACTAAAAATGACTAAATTCTACTCATTTTTTGCAACTATAAATGAGTAAATAGATGACTAGTTTGGTCATTGAATAAAAAAATATTTAGTCACAAAAAAAAAATTGACTAAATAGTTAGTCATAAAATCCAAATTACACAAAAATTTTAAAAAACAATTCGGAAAATTATTTTCGCGATGTATTACGCACGATGTATTGGCATGATTATTCACGTTCATTGCAGTTTAATTCACCTCGCTTGACCTTGCTTCATTCATTAGCCTCACATGAGGCATTTTGATTAGTTATAGTAGCTACTTGCATGGGCGATAAAGATTTGGAGAGGACCTAGAGACTTACAGGCAAGGAATTTGGAGTTTTCTGCAATGAATTTGAATTCCCTGAGGCCCTCTATAGAAAAATCAGATTTGGGGGTGCCCTTTGCAGAAAATTCAGAGGTAATTTGAAACCCTCATTACATTAAACAAAAATTCTAAATTCTCATTACAATCTACTTCTCTTAATAATGTTCTAATACTCTTAATAACGTTCTTTTACAATCTTGCCATTGTTCTGCTTCATAATGTGTTCGAGCTAAATATAATAAAATTTGGGTGTCGGTGCCAAAATAGAATTTACTCAAATAATTTTGATACATTTTTACTGCAAGCGCAAGTTATCCTTATGCAAAGTAAACATGTCCTAAATTTAACCACACATCAAGCATCTAAACAAAGATGTTTCCTATAGGAGCTTCTTGTGCATGTGTAAATATTTCCTTTGCAATATCAAATTGACCCCTTTAAGCTAGCACAATGGTTGTGCCATTTGCAGCATAAACATTTCCTGTTCTTTGTGCCAACACTTTAAAATACAATTCTCTAGCCTTCTTAATATGTTGTGCCTCCACCTTTGGATCCCTCCTCTCATTATGGAAAGCTGCAAAATAATTCCAATTTCCAAGTGAAATATCAACATAAGAATTCTTTGCATCTGATTCACTGTGCAACTTTAATTATTTCTTTTTCTTTAAGTCAATCATTTATTTTCAATTCCATTTTCCCAAGCATAGATAAAGCATTTGATGAGTTTTTATCCACCTTAAGTGCATCCCCAATCAATTCTAGGCTTAGTTGGATCTTATTCTGAGCTTGAGCCATTGCTACTGTTAGTGAATGGAATGGCTCAGGATAAATATACTTAGACAAATGACTCTAAGCCCAAATTTATCACAACAAAAATTTGCTAATAGCTCTAAAAAGACCACAATTGCATTTGTGGCTTTTCTCTGAATTTTGTCGAGGTACAACTCCCTCACTAGATTTTCAATGAATTTTCCTAATCTAAAGAATATGGGTATATGTTTAGCTAGAAAGCAGGAAAGGTGACTAATGCTAGTCCATAAATATGAAGCTAATGTGGGTAGCAGAGATCAAGCCATCAAAGATCAATACAAAGAAACGAGACAAGACTGCAATAAATGAAGGTTATACTACTTATCTTTTAAAGAAGACATAGCTATATTGTACGTGTAATTCCAAGATCAACATACAAAGCATCATTAAATTCATAACACATAGATTATAAATCATTACAGTTTGAAATAAAAGCTAATCCTTCTTGAGAACACCCCTAGGTGTATCTTCGGAGAAAAAATAATTCCCAATTTGGGTTCCCAATTTCAAATTTGTAGCGAGGTCCAAGCCATTGGATGGTTGCTAAAACTGCTGCCAAATTAGTGGCTTCTTGTTTTCCAACATTTCATGAGAATCACTAAATCAATCAGAAGAATTGATTTTGGCAAAGGAATAGACATTAGTAAGAAGAAACTGATCTTGATCACACCAACAATCGTCGAATGACCTTTCACACAACCAAATAATTAATGTGACACCCAATAATATCAAATGGTAGCACATGTATGATGCTTCATGGGAAATTGTAATTTAAACTAGCTCAAATCAACCATAAATTGGGATTAAATTGTCATCTCATCATACTTAGGAGAACGCACCAATGTCTAACCAATCTTCTATAAATTCTACCAATGTCACCATTCTTCGTCAATCAGTAGCATCAAATATGGCAAGCTCTCAGAGTGGTGGTAACTCTGCCAATGACTACATTGTGTTGGAAGAGATCAAATGCAGTCCACTATTTAGGCATGTATCAGACCAGCTGAAGGAGGTTTTTATGGTGTAGAGCGAGATAGAGGAAGAGGTGCTATGCAGCATTCTGGGTGAGGCATTCTTGAACCAAGCCCATGTACACAACACAATAATGTTGGAGCGCTTCATATAACTGTCATTAGGACTTCTGGCCACTGTGAATGGGGAGTGCGAGCATTGGAGCTCTTGGTAAATCATGAGTTTCATCAATTCATTGTGGTGATCAATGGGCTTAGCCACTACCCTCAAAATGGATTGATAGTTGATGCCATCTACATTGTGTTGGCCCTTCAGGATGAGACTTTGGAGGAAGTTGTGGCTCTTCTGTGCACAAGAGTTGTAAGGAATGATATGGAACTGTTTGCACAATTCCTCTAGTCACAGGAGAATCTATTTTCGCTAGCTCAAGTCGAATACCTATAGGTTGTTACTGAGGCCATTCAAGTCCTGATGTTTGCTCTGTGTACCTGAGAAGAAATAATTATTTTTTCCTTTTTATTTTTCTCCATGACATGAACTTATGTAGTCAATTTGGACAATTTTTGTAGTGCCAATGCAATGTAAAAACATTTATATATATAAATAAACATCTCTTTTGATATCACTGTGTATTTGCATGCATGGCTTCATTGGTTTTCTGTTCATATCATGCTTGAAAATGCTAGTTTCTTTTCTATATAATACACTAGTTAAGTAAATTAAGCCTGTTATATACATTAATCACTAAGAACTTTCTAGGTGGAAAAATAGACAGTTCACACAACTTCATAAAACCTTTCCTAGGTTTCGAAAAGCCTAAAGAATACTGCCTAAGGCATGGCTTGCGAGTGAAGTTTCCAAATTCTGACACATGAAAACTCATCAATCAGGTTATTAATATTCACACACCCACTTTTGGAGGAAAGGAAAGTTCAAAAATGGTGAGAAAACACCGCCTAGTGAGAAACTAACAGCACAAGCAGTACTATGATAGGTTTGGTGAACAAACAAAAACCATGCCCAATTTCAAGGAAGACAACAAAAGGCCACCCGAACACAATTATCAATCATAGACTTAGGAAAAAAGAAAAGATAGTTAGAAAAAGAGAGGGGGGGATCCATTTACGGGTAAAAGTGGCTCTAATTGGGGACAAGGATTACAAAGAATGTAGAGAATCCCAACATGCAAGGCCAATCCTTTTCCATGGGCATGAAGTCAATGAGAAGGACACCAAACAAAAATCCAAAAATGAACACACCAAAAATGCACTATTTACAAGGTAGGACTAACCTACCAGAGAAAGAAAAGGAAGAGCATGATCACACAAACCCATTAACCAGCTGGGAAAAGAATAGTCCCTTTCTAAAGAGGCCCACCCTCTTGTACAGTCTCTAGAACAACTTTAAGAACATTGACATCCCCACATTAATGTAGATAGAGATGTATCTACAATCCAATGGTCTTCCAAAAAGCCATTTTTCATCAAAAACTTCCACTCGCTGCAATCCTATTAGGGTTAGATCATTCTTTGCTAACCAATTCTCTCAACCAAGATCTATCAATTCAAGCGTATCCAATCCTGATATAACATTTTGAATTCCAAAATTTTCTTTGGCCTTACATTCCCAAAGACTTTCTTAAGTTTCTGAAAAGTTCCCATAGGGAGTAATATCCTACATGACTTCATCATACCTTTCTTTAGTCTGGCCACTTTTATAAAGGGTAACCACTTTTGTAGACTGGTGTAGAATAGGAACCGCTTTGTTGTTAGCTTCAGAGTGAGAACCGATTTCATCCTCCTCCAACAAATGGCTAATATTTTCCTCATCATTCCTTTGATCATGATCAATTTCATCCATTGATGAACAACTTTCATCCTCAAACCTAAATTGATCGATAATTGGACTTGTGAAAAGAAGATTATCATGTATTTAAAATTCATCAAAACTAAAAATAGGGTTAGAATAACTCAACCATTTTTCTTCCTCTTGAGAATTATCACTTGTGGGGTCACCATTTCCTCCTAGATTTGAACATACATCCTTATTCTCCACTTCCTTGAAGGACAAAATTTCATATTCTGGAGCAAGAAAATAATTCAATACCAAGTCATTTGAATTAGCCTTAGAGGAGGGGAATTTATCAAAAGAAAGAGATGATGTAGATGATGTCTTTATTTGTAGCTCATCATCTTCATCATCACTGGATGAACTGTAATCACTTTCAACTTCAAATACAATATATAAATTGAAAGTTGGATCATTATAATGCTGATCTTGTTCTTCCCTAGGCTATTGTATGCTATAAAAAAATTGTTAAATTTATGTTTTCAGCAGTTGGGAAAGGTAACTTCACTTCTTTATGGCCTTCAACCAAAAACTCATAAGATGTCTTGCAACTGGCCTCAAGCTTCACTTTTGTATCTAATTTCCATTTTCCCATGGCTATGAAATTATCCTCAACCTTCACTACTTCCAATTGAGCTCC
>VDFB02171454.1:0-13819 GCA_007258455.2 Sequoia sempervirens
GTGTTCTATTTTATAAAAACAACACATATGGACTAATAGTTGAACACAATAAATGGACCAATAGTTGAACACTATAACTTTTGAAATTCCTTCACATTTAATGGGAAAATACATGTTATTTATTGTGCTCACCTTTTATATTTGTAATAGGACAAACTATTAATATAAAATTATCCAATGCTTGTACTGATGGAACTTCAAATTTTGTTCCTAATGTTTCACTCATGCCCTACCTTATGTCATTTGGCTTTCATGGTGTTGGAAAATTTCTTAGGGTTGGGGTTTTAGCTTTGTCTTCATCTTAAACCCTTGTGTTTACGTAATCCCTTGGTCAGGATCTATTTCATGGTTACCTTTTTTGAAGGGTTTTAAAAACATTTTATGCCCATCATTTCGTCTAGGGCTGGTCCCTTTGGTCTTAATATTTTATTTCCTCCGCAGGTTTTATTTTCCTAAGTCCTAGTTGGCCCTATGCTGAACGCATTTAAAAAAAACTTATGTCATTGCTTTCCATCTGCCTAGTAATGTCCCCTTGCCCTTTAATGAATGTTTTATTTTTCAGAAGGATGAAATTCACGTTGTTGTCGATCAAAATTCCTTCAAGATCAGTGTTGCCTGCCATCCTATGATCAGGAATTGTAGGATGGTGATATCGCAGGCGGGCAACACGTGTCCCATCTGTGGATCAAATTTGTGTGACTGTTCATCAACTGTCCTTTGATCTGAGCCATTCCCCGCCATCCCGTGATGGTTGCTTTGGTTGATTGCGAAATCACAAGTAGCTGCCACGTCGACTATACAAGGTGGGGCCTGAGGAAATTTTCCATCCGCCTAGTAATATCCCCTTTCCCTTTAATGAATGTTTTATTTTTTAGAAGGATGAAATTCACATTATCGTCAATCAAAATGCCTTCAAGATCAATGGTTGCCTACCATCCCGTGATCCAGAATTGTAGGATGGCGATATCATGGGCGGGCGACATGTGTCCCATCTGTGGATCAAATATGCATGACTGTTCATCAACTGTCCTTTGATCTGAGTCGTTCCTCGCCATCCCGCGATGGTGCTTTAGTTGATTGTGAAATCACGGGTGGTTGCCACGTGGACTATACAAGGTGGGGCCCGAGGAAATTTTCCATCTGCCTAGTAATGTCCCATTTTCCTTTAATGAATGTTTAATTTAATAATATATATAAAATATGCTGAGAGATATCCTTCTAAAGGTGCCTATTCAATTTTTATAATAAAAATTTGATTAAAAATTAGGCACCTCGAGAAGGATATCATAATAAATAATTTGAATTACTATATTTATAATTAATAACTTAATATCATAATAAGTTAACCTTACTATTAATAATTATAATAATAAAAATCAAATTCATAATAAGTTAACCTTACTATTAATAATTATAATAATAAAAATCAAATTCATAATAAGTTAACCTTACTATTAATAATTAAAATAATAATAATCAAAATCATAAGTTAACCTTAATGTTAATAATTATAATAATAATAAATTTGATTAATTTCTAATCAAGGTTAACTTATTATTGGGTTACACTTAATTCACAATAAATTAATAATGATTAACTATAAATAATTATACAGTTAAGTTATTAAATTATGTTTTAACTATAACCTTAACTACAATCCTAACTATAATTATTATCATAATAATAGACATCTATTATTTTAAGTTAGCTATAACTCTAAAACTTATTATAATGATAAGGCTAGGATTACATTTTTTCAAGGTTAGGGTTCAATTAGTTTTACAAATGAATTATGGTTATGATTAGGGTTGATTTAGGGTTAGGGTTAGATTTGTGTGAGGGTTCTAGGATCAATTAAGGTTAGGGTTCATATAGGGTTGCAATTACTATTACGATTCAATAAGGGTTAGGGTTAGTGTTGGGGTTAGCCTTCAAATTACTGGCCACACAATTCAATAAGGGTTAGGGTTAGTGTTGGGGTTAGCCTTCAATAATGCTTACATTTTGGTTAAGTTTAGGGTTCATTTAGGGTTGGGAATAAGTTACATATAATAAAATTGATTAAAGATAGGGTTATTTATGGAATTTATTTTTAATGTTATATAAGTTATATAATGGGAACTTAATTAGGATTATGATTCTATTAGCATTAAATTAGGTTGGAGTTAGGGTAAAGATTAAGATTTAATTATAGTTAGGGTTCAATTAAGATTAGCTATAGGATTAAATTAATATTACTATTAAGGTTAGGGTTCAAATAATGTTAGGGTTAAATTAGGGCTAGGGCACAACTACGATTACAGGTTAGGGTAAATTTTATCATAAGTTTTTAAATTAATATATTAAAACTACCATACTATATTTAACAAATTAGTGTTAGGGTTAGGTTTAGGGTTAAAATAGAATTATGATTCAAGGTTATCATTAAGGTTTGATTACACTTATGATTGAAATTAGTGTTTAATGAGGGTTAGGGCTAGGTTTATAATTCATTTAGGGTTTATAATTAGGGTTAGGGTTGGGGTTAGTAGTAGTGTTCAGGTTATCATCACAAATACGTTTATCATCACAAATATGAATTAGGGTTAGGGTTAAGGTTAGCGATAGGTTAGAGTTAAAATTGGGAATGGGGTTGGGGTTATCATCACAATTAGATTTATCATCATGAATAGGAGTTAGGGTTATCATCACGAATAGGGATTTTGGTTAGGGTTAGTGTTAGGGTTAGGGTTAGGGTTAGTGTTAGGTTTAGAGTTAGGGTTAGAGTTAAAATTGGGATTAGGGTTGGGGTTATTATTATGAATAGGTTTATCATCGCGAATAGGATCAAGGTTAGGGTTAGGGTTAGGGTTACTGTAAGGGTTAGGGTTATGGTTATAGTTATGGTTACAGTTAGGGTTGTAACGCTGAAAATGAAAAGGCTTTTGCACAATAGACACACAAAGAAGATCATTAGAAACACACATGCATACAATACTAAAATCTAAAATGCAAATTCATTCATTAAGCAACAAAGAATATGGGAAAGTAAAAACGTAATTAAAACTAGAACAATCTCACCAATTTTCAAACGTATTTCCATGATTCATCTCGATTGCCCTTCTCCATTTTGCTTGTGTAGTATAATTGCCCTCAGATTTTCAAGTTCGTGCAAGTATAGCCTAAGATAGTGATTAGCAAAATATCGAAGATTCAAGATATGTGCTCTCCAAAGTTACAAAATTCGCGAGAGAGATTGGAATGAAAAATGACAAATCAATTTATAGAAAATTGATTATTCGAACGATAGGCCAAGATTGAAAGATCAACGGATGGTTGAGATTAACTGATTAGACATGCATTCTGATAACTGACAGTGATGACATGAGTGATTCGAATTAGAAATAGAATTAAAGATTAAATAAATGATTTAATATTCAGTTCAACATTCGAAAAACCTTAGAAATATCTTTGCATGACAAAGATAAATGATTGATTAAAGTGACTCTCTGTTCGAACGCACGCACAACATTTAATTAATTAAATAAGAATATTTAATTAATCTGCATGTGCACGCAAATGAGTTAGAACTGGACGATTGCATGGTTTGATGAAGAGATTACTCGAGACAGTCACTCAGACATCAAATGAATAGTTAACTGAACGATTAAAATAGATGTCGAGTTGAGTAAAAGTGAATACTTAGATAACTCACCTAATTATCTAAAATATAGAAGAATGTGTTAAAATAGAATTAATGAATTAAATAATTCATTTAATTCAAGACTCAATATTCGAAGAATAATTAAATAAATAATATTTATTTAATTAAGTGATGAAGGGACTCAAAATGAATAGTTAAATAAATTAAGAACTTATTTAATTATAGTTGAAATATGATAAAGAGTAAATTAAATAAGAATTTATTTAATTTGACAAGAAGAATAAGGTTAATTAGTAATATAATTGAATAAAAAGCATTTATTTAATTAATCAGATAGAATAAAGAAAAGTGTGAATTAATTAAATAATTAAGATTATTTAATCAATAGAAGAATTAATGTTAAGATGAATAATTAAATAATTAACATTATTTAATCATGACCGTGAAGAATACGAATTAATGAAGAATATGGAAGTCATAGGCCTAAACTAGATTTCGGTGTCTACATTTACCCCTCTTTGATACAATGTCATTTTAGGCATTGTGTCAAAGAAAATTGATAAAAATATGCCGCAGTCATGCTCCAGATTAGAATAGGTGAAGGTATGCCCCCTCAGGAAAATTGTCAAATTTATGAAATGTTCAGAAAATTTTGGAAATGCTCCCGATTAGTCCAGTAGATAGGCAGAAATGCAATGTAGTTGATGGAATTGGGTTCAGAAATGGGAGGGACGGGTATGGGATGATAGAAAATGGAAGTTTACATGGCCAGTAGGAAAGAAATGCCACCTAAGCCCTAGGTATATATTTGAATTGGGGTGAAAAACTATTCATTTGCACCCACCTAGCTTAGAGATTTGAAGATTTGCTCTGACTTTCAGCGAGGATGTCTCCAGTTCCAGCCACCCATCATCGTGCATATAGGATCCAGACATACTAGAGACCAGCCAGCGCGGACCCCCCGGTATGGACCTAAAACTTACCTTTTGAAAATTTTTAGCTTGCGTATTTTAAGACATTTATTGCATTTTAAGTTATGCATCATTTTTAATTTTGTACTGCATGTGTATGCGCGAATGATGCATGTGACTGCAAAAAGCCGCATTTGAATTTTAACGCCGTTCGGTTAGATTAGGTTTTAGTGAATAACCACATATGTTTATTTTGTTACGATTTGAAATTTTGCAATGCATGTGCATATTAATAGCCGCATTTGTTTATTTAGAAAGACATTTGAGATTATGCAACACAAATGATAGTTTTATGATGCATTTGATTATTATTAACCGCATTTGATTAATAATGACACATGTGTAATTTGTGAACCGCATTTGTGGAAAACTGACGCATGTGTTAAAGAATGATGCATGTGCGAAATAAAGACGCATGTCCATTTTATGTTAAAACAGTCATTTCTCACTAGAATAGATGATTTAGGCTTACATGAGGCATGTTTGATGTTGTTGTAGGTTGTATTGGACCCTATCTATACACGGGAGTCGAGACCCGTGATGTTTCGATTCAAAGACAGTTTGCAGCCGGTCGAGCGATGGACTCTATGGAATTTGGGTTAGTTGCACGTGACCGATATGCCCTAGATTCAGGAAAATCGGGGATTACTGACAGCACTATGTGAGCAGTGGCACTCAGAGACATCATCGTTCCACCTTCTGACTGGAGAGGCCACAGTGACCTTAGAGGATGTGTATAGGATATTGAGACTGCTGATTAGAGGGACACAGGTGGTCTACGATACCCAGAGGGGTATAGCTGAGATGTGTAGATATTACCCCCACACTGACGTTAGACAACTAGGGGTTGATGACTATGAGATTAGATGGCGGGTATTGGCCCAAAGATATAGACAGTTAGACTATCTAGTAGTGACATTGATAGGCAGTATTGTACTGCCTGATTGCCAAGGTCACGGATTTCCTGTAGGATGGGGGGAGATGTTAGTGGGCATGCTCGAGCACCAAGTTGTATATGCCTGGGGTTCATGTCTACTAGGGATGTTATACTTCCACCTGCATGATATTGCCTATAGAGAGGCACAGTCGATGAGCTGCGGTACCATGCTTCTGATGGTATGGGCGTGGGAGCATATCGCTATATTCATACCACCTATTACAGTTGATGTGCCTCATGGAGCACCATACGCCTTCCGTTGTGTGGGGGCAACCACACAACACCATATTGGGGACACAGGTTATTTCAGACATGCTATAGACTTGATGTAGGAGTTCACATGGAGACCGTACCTAGGGTGCAAGCAGTGGTTAGATGAGGACGAGCACCTTCCATTTTGCAGACAGACACAGTATTTGGTGGGACAGATAGTGTCCCACATGCACATTATAGAGCAGTAGCTACCGGATCGGGTATTGAGACAGTATGGAGAGGTACAAGATATACCTCGAGGGAGAGCAGAGTTTGCACGATTGTCACGAGAGGTCCTGCTATGGGGACCAGAGATTCGAGTTGCCACCGCAGAGGCAGATATTGATGGGCTACAGGTGCTTCCATGGAGATGGAGGGATGGACCAGCAAATCCAGTGACCACTCCAGCTTATGATTAGTGGTGGGCCACACACAGGCCAATTCCCATGACACATCCAGGGCAGCCAGCACTAGTAGAGCGGCGTGGTACAGGGCCCAGAGGTAGACGAGGAAGAGGAGGAGGCCGAGGAGGTAGAGGAGGCCGTGGTGATGGAGGGGATGATGGTAGAGGTGGCCGATGTGGAGGTAGGAGAGGGAGGCATGGTCGACGGGGATGAGGACCAGCCTTGTCACCGATCTAAGAGGAGAGAGGAGGAGAGGAGGATGTGGCCATGCTAGATGTGGCCAGAGGTGGTGAGGAGGAGCAACTAGCAGAGGCAGTTATCCCAGACATCCCTGACATCCTAACAGAGGCAGAGGTAGGTGCCGAGGAGGCAGTTGGAGAGGAGGGAGTTGGAGAGGAGGCAGTGGTTGATGCCATTGGATTGCTAGGTGCCTATCAGGAGGATGATAATGAGGATGATGATCACGAGAGAGAGATCCAAGATTAGATCCTGGAGGAGATCGATGAGGAGGATGGGAGAGATAGGGTCCGTTAGGATGAGACAGAGGCAGAGGTGCCTGTCATAGATATGTTACGAGCCCAGGTTGCCTCCTTGGAGGAGCAGATGAGAGTATTGATGGCTAAGAGAGATGCCTATAGGGTGGAGAGAGACAGAGCCTTGATGGAGAGAGATCAGGCAGTAGCCCAGCGGTAGGAGACTGAGCAGAGATTCATAGAGCTCAGGTCATTATGCACAGGACCATCAACAAAATTTTCCAGAGAGTTGGTCAGAGCTAGAGAGAGGGAGAGATACTACCGAGACTTGTATGAGGCAGAGGTTCCCCTAGAGAGACGGGCTCCTAGTTTTTCAGTGGCACAGAGTAGCAGGTCCCAGACTAGGACCCACACACAGACAGTGAGCACAGAGGGAGTGGATCAGCCACGTAGAACAGGGCCATATGATAGACCTCCCATAGCTCAGAGATCAGTAGGTTCCCAGCATCATTCTCCCACACACTCTTGACATGATGGTAGTGGTAGTTCAGGATAGAGATACTATTTGAGATCCATTTGAGACATTGTATTTTGATCTGACAGCCTGCGGGCTTCCATGTATTTGTGATACATTATGACATTATGATGTGACACATTTGAGATATATATATATATATATATATATATATGATTTTGGTGATGATTCTCATGATATGCATTTCTATGTATGGATTATGCAGTCTTTATTTATACATGTGATGTTTATATGATATGCCTATGTGATGGATGAGTATATGTATTTAATGATGTTTATGCAGCTAATGAGATAATGTTGATCCTACATGATGCATGGTTCTATATGATGTATGATCCTATATGATTATGAGATGCAATGTGATGCTTATATGTATGATGGAGACGACATGTGATGCTATAGAAATGTAATGTGGTGCATGTATTTATAGTTGATTTGTACATGAAATGCTTATAATATGTATTGGTTTTAATGATTATTGTCTATTATGCCATGATGATTTAGATGTAAAATATGCCTATATGTATGAATGTTTCTAACATGTATGTTGATGCAGGATGATGCACACCATTTTGTGTCACAGGACTTCATCATAATGCAAGAAAGAAGAATTGTTAGTGTGGAAAGAAAGATCGACAAAGAATGAAAGATAGAAGATAGATGTTAGTATTAGGAATCTTCGATAATTTTCCGTATCACAAAAGGTATTGCACTTTATCATCATTGGGTGGGACTAATACAAATGGAGAAAAACACCATGATATGACATAGATCAAGGTGTGCATGTTTCTAACATGTATGTTGATGCAGGATGATGCACACCGTTTGTTGTCATAGGACTTTGTCATAATGCAAGAAAGAAGAACTGTTAGTGCGGAAAGAAAGATCGACAAAGAATGAAAGATAGAAGATAGTTAGTATTAGGAATCTTTGATATTTTTCTGTATCACAAAAGGTATTGCACTTTATCATCATTGGGCGGGACTAATACAAATGGAGAAAAACACCATGATATGACATAGATCAAGGTGTGCATGTTTCTAACATGTATGTTGATGCAGGCTGATGCACACCATTTTGTGTCACAGGACTTCATCATAATGCAAGAAAGAAGAACTGTTAGTGCGGAAAGAAAGATCGACAAAGAATGAAAGATAGAAGATAGATGTTAGTATTAGGAATCTTTGATATTTTTTCGTATCACAAAAGGTATTGCACTTTATCATCATTGGGCGGGACTAATACAAATGGAGAAAAACACCATGATATGACATAGATCAAGGTGTGCACGGTCATCCACTTGCTAATAACAGACAGTCACAGACAAGGATTGTCATTAACTCATACTAAGGGCACAAGTTGCCCCAGTCTTTTTGTCAAGACAAACCACAGACATCAAACAAAGTAAAAGACAAGTCATGATACGTCATTGCTCCTCTAAATCCTTCATGGGACATCCTTGAGGAAACTAGTAACATGACTCAAAAGCAAATTGAAAAGACAGTCGACAGACAACAGTCAAAGAAAATAGAATTCTGATACGTCGTTGCTTCTCTAAATCCTTCATAGGACATCCTTGAGAAAGCTAGTAACATGAATCCCAGTCATCAATTCAAGATAAATGATAAGATAAATAAGCCATAAAGTCAAAAAGCCAGTAAAATATTTGCCAAAACATGATTTGT
Source organism: Sequoia sempervirens (assembly GCA_007258455.2). Classification (NCBI taxonomy): domain Eukaryota; kingdom Viridiplantae; phylum Streptophyta; class Pinopsida; order Cupressales; family Cupressaceae; genus Sequoia; species Sequoia sempervirens. Next base: position 8,901 of record VDFB02171454.1, read on the forward strand.
TTGTTTGATTTGTTTGATTGATAGAGCCTGATTATAGGATATACACATACTGGATAAGACTGTGAGTCTGGTTTCGATGTTATGACTATCTGTATAAGGCATGACAAAGCCTGGTTTCAGAAAGACATGTATCGTATAAGACATTGAGTTAGATGCCATTGATGTGATAACCTATGTAAGGCTGCGTTTGATTGTTTGACTTTGTCGATTATGCAGGAAGGACTCATCCTGAATAAGACATAAGTTGATTGTTTTGATAACATCTGTTTCCAAGAAGGACACATCTTGTAGCAGACTATAGTTGATCTGTTTTGATTGTTTTGTTTGGTAAGGTGTTTGATTTGACTCAGAGACATTACTGACCTATTCACCAGAGTAATGCATGACTTGATATGATGCTTTGACAATTGACTGTGCGTGGTGATAAACCCTAAAGGACTGACCTAGTGTGGCCTCGGGGGCTCATCGATTGATGGCCTTGCCTACGTTGTACACACAGAGACCTCATAGTTTGACTTGACTTGACCGACAAGACTGACTACAAATAAAAAGATGTGTGTGAAAGTGAATGCGATGAACCCTAAAGGACTGACCTAGTGCGGCCTCGGGGGCTCATCGATTGATGGCCTTGCCTACGTTATCCATGCAGAGACCTCGTAGTTCGACATGAACAATGACCTTGTCATATAGACATATGGATTGACTCATGACTTTATACATACAAACTTACACAGACTGACCTAATGCCTCGGGGACACATCGGCAGATGGCCTTGCCTATGTCCAGTCACAGAGGCAACATAGTTCAACAAACAACAAAGAATGACAAGTGCAACTGACTCTGACTTTGTTTTTGGATTTCTTTGAAATGTTTTAATTTTTTTTTTTAAATTTTTTTTTGTGTTTTCTCAGGTCCCTTTGCGATGTTCGTGGATTTTCCATGGTTTTACGTCTTCAACACAACCAATGTAAGAACCACTATGACACATGTCAAGTGTTTTCCCCCAGTCGAGTATAAGACCAATTGACTATGAATAGGGTAAAATGGGGGATATGAAATTCTCTCAATGTCAATTGTTCCAGGTCATGGGAAAGACTACCACTTATTATGAAAAGTATATACAAGTAATGGGCACGAAAGATACGGGATACGTATAAGGATAGGTAGTATGTACAAGGATAAGGACTATGTACAGGGTAGTGGACTATGTATAGGGAAGTGGTCTATGTATAGGATAGCGGACTATGTACAAGGAAGTGGTCTATGTATAGGATAGTGGACTATGTATAGGGTAGTGGTCTATGTATAGGATAGCGGACTATGTACAGGGTAGATTCCTATAAGAAACCAAGCAAGCATGCACAAGAATCCAAGGACAACCATGATCTTGCCCCTAGTCAAGTTGAAAACCAATTAATAGGTGATGAGGATGGTGATGATGTTGTTTGACGTGGGAAGGACACATCCCGAAACAACATGAGGATGACGATTATTTGACTAAAGGATCAAGGTTTGCAGCCATGCTAGAAACAAAGCCAATGAATGTTTTGAATGATGCACTAAAATGCATAGAAAGATTATATGGATTGGGCTTGTTGCATTTGGAATGACTTTTCAAGATTGGATGGGATGATGGAAGATCCTTAGACGATTGACCAGGGAAAAACCAAGGCATGCAATAGGTATTGCGTATAAGGATAAGTCATTTGGAAAAATGCTATGAAGGCTATGACATGATATTTCGTGGATAGTGTATGACCAAAGGATAGACATGTCAAGAGTTTTTCCAAAGCATGATTTATGTTTGTACCCATCCTTATCAAGATCAAAGTAGGTGGGAAAATGGATGTGAGAGGTAGGGCTAAGATGGATAGATGGAAAGGTCATACGAAGGGTATGGGAGATGAGACAACTTGCCCCCAAGTGTAATAGTCCACATAGATAATTTCTTACACATGACGCCTGTTTGCCAGGTTTTCATCATGGTACTTATCCAAAGCGCCATAAGAATGGTTTTCACTATTGGACGAAATTTTTCTCTTGACTTTTGTTTTTCTTTTTGGTGTCACCAAGATGCCTGTTTGCCAGGTTTTCATCAAAGTGAATTTCTTTTTTTCTTTCTTTTTAATTTTTTTTTTTTTGGATGGCCTTGATGCTTTAGATGATCACTGATTGTGCCGAATCCATTGATGGTGTTGATGTAGAGACTGGTGCCATGATATGCCAATAATAACCTTGATGAAGTAGTTGCCTTGTTAGGATCATAGCACTTGCATACAATTGATTGATGTCATTGTGATCCTTGTTGACACTAGAGTTGGCCTTATCAAAATACGCACATCGTGATAGAGTGCCATGGGAGTCCTTACAATAAAGAGTTGCTGCCAAGATGCGATGGATTTGTGACGTAGGATTTTTAGACTTTAGGCAAGATGTAGGATTATGATGAGATGATGGTAGATGCATTTGGCAATTTAGATGTAGGAATTTTTATTTGCCAAACTTGGGGTGATGGATGATGGAGACTGGGTTTCATATTGGGATAATATTTGGAACCATGACTTTTATATGCCTTGTATGATGACCATTTTGAAGGAGGTGGACATTTATTGTATGTGGGAGTCCTCTTTTCTTGTGGCTCCACATTTTGATTGACTTTTACTTTTGAACTATTTTCTTTGCTTGATCCATTTTTCTTTGGGATCCATTTTAACTTTATTTGTCCACTTGGATTTTTGATTGATTCAATGGCCTTTGATATTTGATTTTGAACTTTGAATTTGTAAGACTTTTGTTTTTGTTGGTTCCAAATGGAAGGTTTATTCATGTTGGAATGACAATTTATGGTATGGATGGAAGGAGTGTTGGCAACAACCTTATGATAAGAACTACTCATTGCCTCCATTTTGATGTTTGTATCAGATAAAGTTGCCCCCAATATCAAGGAGGTACCATTAACATCATTAGATTTACTGACTGAAGGATAACCAAGACCTTGGTGTCTAGGATTTTCTTGAAACTGTACTGGTTCTAGAATTCCTTGCTCATGTATGCCTAGTCCTTTTCCTTGATATTGCATGCTCTGACAAATTATGTTTGCGATGGGGTATTTTTTATTTTGAAAGCAAGATGCTAACCCATCACTGTGAATGTGGAAACTATTACTTGGAATCTTCTCCTCTACAAGAAAGCCTGATTTGTTAAAGGTGGATGATCCTAGTTGATAGGATCTCTTATCTTCATTGACATGTTGGATATCTTTGGTGTGATTTTGTGACATATCAGATTCAGAGGATTCTACTGGTGCTTCCAAGTCAATTTTGAAACCGTCTTTATGGTCATTGTCATACAGTCCAATAAACTCAGCTATAGCTTGATCATTTGCAAATATGTCCAAAGTAGGAGACTCTCATTCTAGAGGAATATCATCTATGTTTTCAAAGGAGGAAAGTGTCTCATTTTGGGAAATGGATGCATTTGATACTTGGATAGGGTTGTCTTCAAATGTTTGATCATGAATGGCATAAAGGTCAAGGAGTGGATCATTTTGGACTTCTTGCTCAATAGTAGTGTCTTGATCAAAGACGGGTTTGTCTTGAATGATATGATTGGGAATGAAATCTTGATCAAGGATAGGTGTACTTTGGATGCCATGATTATCTAGAAGGACTTCTTGGATGGACTTAAAGATAGGGTCATGGGATAGACTACTTTGATCTTGACATGAAGGTGAAGCCACAAAGTCATGCTTTAGAATTTCCATTTGACATGTATCCTCAAGTTTAGTAGATGGGATGTGACTTTGGAGACCATGAATAGATTTATTGTCATGACTAAATGTAGAGTGAGATGGAGTGGCATGGAAGGGTTTAGTGGATGAAGAACTAGGATAGGACATGGAGGCTTGGAAGGAATTAGTGGATGAAGGACTAGGGTAGGACATGGAAACTTGGAAGGGCTTAGTGGAAGGTTGGTTTCCCTTGTCAAGGTTAGGATAAGGGTGATAAGTGGACGTTTGTTGTGGATTCATGGCATGGATTATGCTAAGGGACTCTTGATAATGAGGGTAGATGGATGGAGGACTAGGACTTATGGATTGTTGGTAGGAATGATATGTGGGTAGTTGACCATGGGTTGACATTGATTGGCATTTGGATTGGATATATTGTCTTTTGAAGTCTATGGCTTGTTGGAATTTACCATTACGGAGTAACTGGTATTCAACTTGACTAGCACGCATATCAAGGTAAATTGCAGACATGGTGGTGAGGTTATGATGAAAGATGGAGTATGACTAAGGTATGTGATATGAGGGCTAAGGTATGACAATGCAAAGAGTGACTTAAGTCTAAGGTATGCAACCTAAGCTATGTTTTTGGGATTTTTGAATGCAAAATAAAGGATGTCCTAGGATGACACTAGTCTAGACTCTAAAGATGCAAAGTCTAAGCAAGACCCTAAAGTGATCAATTCTATAAACCCAAGATGAAGGGACCAACTTCCTAAAGTCAAACCAAGGTGTCAATATAGTTAAGTCAAGGAACCAATGTAGGACGTAGATCAAAGATGAGTTGAGTTTCCTAACTAGACTGATGAGCTAGGATGACTCTCTGTAGGACAAAGTATAAGATGATAAGACTAGGTTCAATGATAGATTTTGTTGACACTATGACCTTTCTAGAGTATAGATGGTGGACTACTCCTAAAGTTTGTAAAAGTGACCTTTCTAGAAGTCTAATGCAAGGTGATATGTACCCTAAGATGAAGGTAAAATCTAACTAAAGACAACTATGGTAATGACTAAATGAACCTAAAGGATGCAAAATTGAGCAAATCATTTCAGGTTTCTATTTCAAAGACTGTTTGTGTGAAGACCACTGAAACTGGTATAACTGTCGATCGGATGAAGATCGGTGGAA
>VDFB02171455.1:0-13989 GCA_007258455.2 Sequoia sempervirens
GGAACATGCAAAGCAAAATGGATGTGAATATGTGGATATGAAGCTCACACATCAATGTAGAAACCCATATTTTCTATAATTTTCAAACTAACTTGCAAATAAAACATTGAAAATCCTGGAATATTTAAAACTTGCAACAAAAGACCGAGGCCTCCTTCTAGCACCATGTGAAAATATTTTTCTTGGCTACCTAAATCAACACAACAAACTATTAGTCAAGTTAGCCAAAAAAAATAATCAAACTCCTTATGAAGTTCTTAATCACATCAAGACAAGGAAACATGATAAAAAGCATTACAAAGAAATCATAAACATGTAAACCTATCTAAAATGGATTAAACCTTCACTTCATAAGTGGATTGGTGCTTCTTTGATGTGGAAAGAAGCCCTTTCCCAACCCTTGCTTAAGCTTGAATGATGAAATTGATATGAATATGATATGAAATGCTAAGATGATCAATGGACAAAATCAATTCTCAGTTTAAGAGAATGACCTTGCATCAAGTTGTGGAGGATTTGCTTGAAGAATGATGCCTCTATTTGTAGATTCTCAAATGCTAAGAGTGCCAAACATGGAGGATGTGGGACTAAATATTTGGCCAATAGGAAGAGGCCACTTGTCAAGTTGTGATAGGCTTGAGGATGTGCAAGATTTGGGAAATGTGCCCAAGAGAGGGAGTTTCAAATTCAAATTTGTGCAATGAATGCTGAGTTTGACCTTTGGAAGGGGACATGTAAGAGCCATGTAAGAGCTCATAAATGGCTTGTTGGATGTACATTTCAACTTGCCTTTTGAATTCAAACCTAATGGAATATTCCTCATGGATGCCATGTTGAGTGAAAATGATAATTTTAATAAATCAATAAATTGATTTATTGGTGCAAGTGGCAATATCTAGAGAATGCAAGTGGTGAGGATTACTATTTACTCATGGTTAGATTAGTTTAATGATGATTAGGATGTTTGACCAATTTGACTCAAATATTTGATTTATTTAAATCAAAAGGGATGATGCAAGATAAAGGTGGATTAATGAAATGTTAGGATTTGATGTATTTAAATGAGGTAATGGTAGGCTTAAATCAAATAAAGTTAATTTATTTAATTTAAATGGATGATGAACCTGATTTTCCTACTGAATGGATCAATGTGAATTTGATTTATGAATGAGCGGATGAATATGCATAATGCTAATTTGACGTGTCTGATTGTATGAAAGTTCATGAGGCATAACATGGATAGAAGTTTGTAAGGTATCCTTTCTGACTAAAATGGGAAAGGTAATCACACCAAGTAGTTGCTTTCCAATATTTTAAAATCTTTGAATCGATTGGGAATTGGGTTTTATTGTTGATTTATCTACTCCCAACTTATCTAAAATATTTACACTGCACACATTCAAAGTTGAGCCATTATCAACAAGGGTTCTTTTTATTCCTTTGGTGTTGTATCTGGCTATTATCATGAATGCATCATATCATTTTTGCATTTCCAAGGGAGGGAGCTCATGTTGGTGGAAGGTAATGTCTACATTAACTGTATTCATTCCTTGTATTAGAGCTACCACATTGTTTGCATTTGTATTAAGAGAAACCACAACTTGTTGTAAGGCTATTTGAAACATGTATCGTAACTGGGGGAAGCTTGAATTAGATCCCATAAGGAAATATTAGCAAGAGTATTATTAATTTGTTCAACAAGATCGTACTCCTTTCCACTATGTGATGGTAAACGAGGAGCACTAGGCAACACAAGATTTGGTAATGGTAATGAAACAAGATTAGGTTGAGGTTGTCAATTATTCCTTGTGTTGTATGTATGAGCAACAGTGTTATAGTTCAGTTGTTGTGATACATTATCTTTAGGTGTGTCAAGGATAAGAACAGGTTTGTTTGAAGGTTGAGGTTTATTTGGAGGTGGATATAGGATAAGTTGAGGTCGAATAACATTTACTTTGTTTTGCTTAGATTTTTGTAAACAATCCTTAGTGGATGAACCTTGCGAGAGGAATTCTTCAAGGGCTTCAACTAACATGTCAAAATCATCATGACTAAAAGGTTTGTGTTTGTTAATAGGTTGAGTTTGGATAGTGTTTACTTCTTGTATATTGTGTTTGTTTGAACAAGCCTTAGTGGACGAGCCTTGCAAGATGAAGTCCCCAATGGCTTCATCTAACATGTCAAGGCCATCATGACTACAAGGATTGAGATTTAAGCTAACTTTGAAAAATGGTGTTAACATGCTTAAGTAACCATGCATCTATGTGTGTTTAAGTTTAACATTTTTTATTTTATGTTTTGGTTTTCTAATGAATTATCTCTACAACGAACAATATGGAAATCTACTGAGCTATCTTTATCAAAAAAATGTAAACATAAACTATGAAAATGCATAAAACAATAAATTGGAAAACTAAAATAGCAAACTAACTACAACAAACAAAAACACAGAAATGCACTGTTTAGCCCAAGAAACTATAAGCTGGAACTGCACATGGACTAAGACACCAAGAAGGGTGTCTTGGTCCTCCTGATGAAATTCAAATATTCCAAAGACTATAATAGACAACACAATACTCAAACAAGATTTTGGACAAAAAACCTTGAGAGGGACTAAGATTCTAGTAAGGACGTTTTAGTCTCAATAAAGGTTTTTTTACAAAAAAACAACAAGATCTAAGTTGCAAACAGTATTCCCAGGTTGCCTACCCAAGGACTTGATGTTTGGAAATAGAAAATTGTGCAAATGAATGTCAATAAAAATAACTAGTAACAAGCAATTGAGTGAATGTGATTTTTCAATTTTGAATGTAATAAGAATGCAATGAAGATGAAGAACAATGCAATTTTCAATTCTTCAATTAAATGAAAGAATGCAATAAAGTAAATATGAAACATATATATGCACTTTTCACTAGTGCAAATATAGGAAACCCTAAATGCAATTTCACTAATGCAAGATGCAGGATACCTAGATGCACTTTCACTAATGCAAGATGCAATGCAAGAATGAATGCTATCTAGATCTAAGGACTTAATAGACTCCAAATCAAAAAAGACAAAGTGTCGGGTTCACCAAAATGATTAATAAGAAAATGGATACCTTTGTGGGATATCACACTTTTCTCATTCAACCATTCACTAATGTCCTAAGAGTCCTAATTGGATTGACTAACAACCTCTCAAGGTGAGCCAATTCTCAATTAGGAGGGTCCTAGGAAGGGTTTATTAAGTTCTAGGGGGTTCACCACCAAGCAAATGCGTGGAAAAGAAAATGTTTGAAAACATGTTGTGATATGCAAAATACCTAAAACTAATAATCCAAGCAAAATGAAAGATGCAAATAATGAAATTATGCAGCAGGAAGATGGTATGTGTGCACCTAGGAAATCTGGAGATGTTGTGAAGATTCTAGAAATGCAAACAGGCTACCTAAATATGTTGTTGAGGACTAAGATGCCCAAGATGGTGTATTAGTCTGTTGCTATTTTGGAGCAAATGTGAAGTCTTCAAATCTCAGCCGGATCTCTAGAAATCTCTAAAAATTGAGCCTGAGAGGACTAAGATTCCCAAGATGGTGTATTAGTCTCATTTTAAATTTCTAGGATTTTTGAACAGGATCCTGAGCTTTGAGATCTGCACTTCGTTCTTCACCAAGTCTTCAGATCTAAACCTACAAAGAGACCTACAAAACAAAGGAATTTGGATTGATTATTTATGGGAATTTTCCTTGGTCAAACCCCTTGTTTGGTAATTAAACCTTGATGGAAAAAGCATAAATTTGGAAAAGGAAATGTGTGTGTGCCCTAATCTTAAGTGTGTCTAATATTATGTAAGCTAGAACATGGAGAAACCCTATTAAAATGTGTTAGAACAAGATTCTTACAATGTAAATGTAAATGACCTACAAAGGAGATCTCTAATCACCTTAACAAGTCACAATTATGAAATGTACCTTAGGCAGAAAATAGAACAATAATGGAAGATGGAATCAATCAAGAAACAAGTCCTTAGGCTTGGATAAATGGCTAGTTGCATCTCCAACCTAGAATCTCTCATGATCCATAATAGGAATCCATTACTAATCCTTGGCAATGCTAGATCTTGAATTGTAAATTGATTTGAAAAACCTACAAAAATGCAATAGAAGGCTGCTCCAAGAACTAAAAAGCTCCTTCAACTTGTTCAACTTATGTCTCTTGCTCAAAGCTTATCTCAACTCTTGTCATCTTATGTGAAAAATGGGGGTGAATCTTACTTTTGTAGGAATTCCTACCTAATAACCCAATTATTAGATCTCAAAGGCTAACAAAAGATTAAATAAATTCAAATATTTTCATTTCCCACTCTTAATTCTTGAAAATAAAGCCCCCAGGACTAAGACGCTACCAATGGCATCTTGGTCCCACAAGTCTTAATTTTCCCATTCAAAAGGTGGGTTACTAATATTGATGGTTGCTTATGGGTTTTGGTCAAATTTAATGTTGCAATATACCTTGGGATGCACAAAAAGGGATGTAGGGAGCCCATAATAAGTGACCTAAAAGGAAATTAATGCAAAGGAGGTGCCAAAATGGAATTCCAAATTAAGTGTGAAAATGCAAAAGATATGTATTTTTCACCTACGCACAATACCACATCTTTACCTTATTACTGTTTAGTGGAAAATGTAAGGGCCATACAAAATGAATGAACAAGATGATGAACCCACAACTTCTCACCACTAACCATGCCGATTATGTCGCAGATATGATGTAGATAATAAAAAATCAATCCCTAGCTTAGATTGCTTAAAATATGAGGGAAGTTTTGAGAGGCTAGAATGATGTGTACCTTGCTACAAAAAGGTTGGTTTTAGGTCATAAAGGACTCATTCGCCTTTAGTGGCAAATGGGTCCCTTTTAGGGTTACTAAAATTGAGATATGGGTTTTGTTCCTTAATGTTTGCACTCTTGGATCTTTGGTGATCAACTTTCAAAAGCATGAAAAAAATCCTATAGCCTTGTTTTTGTGTTCTTGCAATGTGAATGACAATTTTTACAACTTGACAACTTTGACAATTTTGCTCCAATCTTGCTCTCCACTTGATCTTCAACCTATAAAATCTACAAACACACATTCAAGAGGAGGAAAAAATTGTTGATTTTTAGTGAATGGGGGTTTTCCTAAGTCAAACCCCTTTTAGGTAATTAAACCAAATGATGAAATAATAAATTTGAAGCACGAAAGATGAAATAATAAAATCTTGATACCTTGGAAGTGTTCTTGGAATGTAAATATACAAACTAACATGAAGTGGCTATGTGGAATGCAGATCTTGATCTTGAATTAGGTGTGAAACAATGCTTGCAAATTGATCTTCAATACTACATTAGCTCAACAACATGCTTGATGCATTATGCCTTTGACATGATAAAATGACCTTGAATTGCTGCAATAAGACTTCACTAATCTACCTTTGAATGCCTTTGAAATTCTTTATGATGCTCTTGTGAATGTACTCTTGATTGATTATAAGTATTAGAATTTCTTTTTAGATGAAACTATGTGAATTAACCTTATATTTATACTAAATCTAAGAATTAACCCTGAAATTCAAATAATCCAAGTTGACATCAAATCTAGGATTGAAAATCATTAGAATCCCACCATAATTAAATTCAAAAATGGGTATCCTATGTGAGGAGGACCCATTCACCACTAAATTTGAATGGGTCCTAGCAAAAATTTCTAGGACCATGCTTTCGGGAGATGAAATAACATCAAAAACCCATTTCAAAAATGCCAAGAAAGGGGTGCCCTATGTGGAGAGGGCCCATTCACCACTAAAGTGAATGGGTCCTAGCACCATTTTATAGGACCTCAAATTTTCCAAACTAAATATCATGAAATATTATTAATGGGTGTCAGGATAAATCCTTCAGAAAGTGTAATTAAGAGGGCTTAAATTTGAATAAAAGGGGCCAATTAAGCTCAATTAAGTTCCACAATTAATTAATGAAACCCCAAATAAGTGTGAAAGTATAATGCAACACTTTACAACACCCCAAATAAGGAAATGTTAAGTATATTTTAGTTAAAAGGACCCTAGATTCAACGTGAATGTGTACAACACATTACAACACTAAATCAAGGCATAATTAGGTTAATTTTAGTATTAATTATTCTCAAATTAAGTGTGAAAAAGGGTTACTTTTTCCTACACTACATTTTTCTCACTTTAGTGAGAGTTTTTCCCCATGTCAAACTCACACTAAAGTATCTACATTCAAGACACATAAGTATGCAGTAATTGTTGAATGCCCAAGATATTAAGAGGGGGGGTGAATCAATATCTTCTTAAAATTATTGAACAAACACAATCAAATTACTCCAATGCATATAATAGTAAAAATGATCAAGATCATTAACAGAACATGAAAGCACACAACACATGAACACCAGGATTTTTACATGGAAATCCCAAAATAGGAAAAACCATGGTAAGGATTAGCTCACAATATAGTATAACCAGTTATAAGATATTACAAAAGGGTGGCTCACTGCCAAGAGTTACTATCCAAAATGGGAGGCGCACTTCCTACAAAAAGATATAATAACTAACGGTTTACAGCCATAAAATGAATTCATAAAGTTACACCTAACAAGTGTCGATCCAGTTCCTTTGATGCTCAGTAAGATGACTTAACACACTTTGTCATTTTTGCATACTTGTCTTCTTCTATTTCTCAACTTCACACCCACAATCTCAAAACTATCCACAATATATATATATATCTGATTCATCCGCAAGCATCAATTAGGTCGACCTAATTAGATGCAACCCTTATTCACCAAAAAATCAACTATCAGCTTCAAGCTTGTACAAAAAAAATTTCAAAAATAATTCAAGCATGTAGCACGCTACAACATGCCAGCATGGACCTAAGATAGGTCACAAATACATATGCACCACAAAATTAATCCATTACAACATCAAATATACATTAGGTTGGCTAGGGATAGACCTAATAACAAAATGAAACAACAGAATGATGCCAACTCGCCATACGAGCACCTAAACACGTGAGATTCTAAACTTACAAGCTTCCAACATCTATAAACCATTTCCCAAAATAGCAAGCAAGGATATTCATCAACGGAGTATTGTAGACCAAAATACCAGAGAGGATAATAATTGCATACCAGTTCAAATACCGGTCCAAAATACCGGATCAAGCTAGAACTTAACCTTATAGTTGCAACTCATATAACATGGTGACATCAATGAAAACATAAAATCTATATAATAATATGTACTTATTCATTCTTCCAATAGCAGTAACAAAGGTACATAGTCATATCCTATCAAAGACCAAGAAAAAAAAGGGATCAAGCACACCTGTTCCAACACACTATGGAATGGGGTTGTTTGTCCGTGACATACATTGCTCACTCTAGGGTAGTGGAACCTTAGTTTTTACACTAGGTGAGTTTTCCCAACATGCATTCTCACCCTGGGGTAGTGGAACCTCAGTTTATCCACTAGGTGAGTTATCCCAATAAGGTGACCAACCACACCAAATTTATCCTTCTGACAACTTTGATAAGGCACCACAATGTAATGCTTTTTGTATTCTTTTAAATGTCATGTCTATAAGTTTTGTTAAAGGATATTTTTCTTTTCTCATGTAAGGTCTTCATTGTTCCTAATGTCTCCAAGATAGGAAAATTCAAAGAGTATCAGATTGCCACTTATGGGATGCCTCTCATTTTGTATCATGCCACCAAGGGAGATTGTATGCTTAGAAACATCACACTCTTGGAGGACATCAAACCCAATGACACCACCAAGAAAAGGACATGTCACAATAAAAAATAAAATCATGCGATGAAATATGCAAAAATATGTCATCGATGTATGCCCCCACTTTAAAGTGGTTGCTAACACCATTACTATTAGCAATTTCTTTAAAGTAGCCAATGTTTTATCCTAATACATGAGAGATTTCCTCAGAAAACCCTATGCCAAGTCATATGTTTTTTAAATAAATCTATTCCATGAAATAGGAAGGAAGGGTTGCCCCCAAAAATACATAAGGTATCTATGGATTCGAGGCCAATATGTCTTTGCTACATTGTTGTTTTTAGAGCTCGAAACTCTCATCATTCCCCAAATACTCATAGAACTGGAAGAATGACACAAAGAGAGTGAAAACAAAGAAAAAACCTTTCAATTCAACATGGACGTGACCTAAATGTCTCAATTCCTTGTGTCATCCTCAAAAGGAAAACACAAGACAAATGAAAAGATAAAGGAAATATTTTGGGTCAACATGGAAGAGACCTAAATTTCTTGACGCCTTGCATCATCCCCAAAAGGAAAACACAAGACAAATGAAAAGATAAAGGAAAGATTTTGGGTCAACATGGAAGAGACCTAAATATCCTGACACCTTGCATCATCCCCAAAAGGAAAACACAAGACAAATGAAAAAATTCTTATGACATAGAGAAGAATGTAGGTACATATAGAGGAATGCACAAAGAGAGAGAGAGAGTACATCAAACAAAACATCACGGGGGATCACATTATGCACATGCAATCACATAAAGCAACATGAAAAAGTAAAAGGCTATTAAGGCACATGCGATTCAACCTAGAGCAGGTCATCTACATCCCAATCTTGGTCGGTATAAACGGAAGGACAACTAGCCAAAGGGATAACATCACGTGCCAAACTAGGGGAAGCACCAAGTTCAATGCTCTTTTTAGGAGATTTATCATTTAAGTTCATAGACAAATAAAACAATGTAGTCAATTCATTATGCCCTTCATCAATCTTTGCAATATCAATTTCATCATCTAGATTAATCACAATTGGAGGTTGAATGAAAATTTCCATGGAAGGTTCTTTTTTATGTTGCAGCGAGGGTATAGGATCATCATCGATTACTTCAGGTAAGTTCAAATTTTGATTTTCTATGTTGTTCTTGTCTTCTTTAGTTTGTAATATAAAAGCAATAGCACAATGTCTACACCTACACTCAATTATTTTGATTCCATTTCAATCTATTGTCAATTTGTGTTTGTGTAAGAGTGGGTTTTTCAATCATAGGTTCCTTCATGTCAAGTTCACCAAAAATGTTTAGTGTAAAATTTAGGGCTCACCAAAATGAATGAAAAAGATGATGAGCCACAACTTCTCACCACTAAACATGTAATTATGTGCAAGATATGATGCAAATAATAATTATAAATTGATCCTAATTATTATAGCAACTATGAGGGAATTTTTAAGAGGCTAGAATGATGTGTACCTTGCTGCAAGAAGGTTGTTTTCAGGTCACAAAGGACTCGTTCACCTTTAGTGGCGAATGGGTCCTTGCTAGGGTTTTTGAAACTGAGATCTTGGTTATGTTCCTTTATGTTTGCACTCTCAAATCCTTGGTGAACAACTTCTGAAAAACCTCAAGAAAACCTTGTAGCCTTGTTTTCATGTTCTTGCAAGGTGAATGACATTTTTTGCAACATGACAACTTTGACAATTTTGCTCCAATCTTGCTCTCCACTTGATCTTCAACCAATAAATCTACAAACACACATTCAAAAGGAGTAAAAAAAAATTTATTGTTAGTGAATGGGGGTTTTCCTAATTCAAACCCCTTTTAGGTAATTAAACCAGATGATTAAATAATGAAATTGAAGCATGAAACATGAAACAATGAAATGTTGATATCTTAGAAGTTGTCTTGGAATGTAAATCTATAAACTAACATGAAGTGGCCATGTAGAATGTATATCTTGATCTTGAATTAGGTGTGAAACAATTCTTGCAAATGGATCTTCAATACTACATTAGCTCAACAACATGCTTGATGCATTATGCCTTTGACATGATAAAATGACCTTGAATTGTTACAATAAGACTTCACTAATCTTCCTTTGAAATTCTCTATGATGCTCTTGTGAATGTACTCTTGATTGGATTTTTTTTTAGATGAAACTATGTGAATTAACCTTATATTATACTAAATCTAAGAATTAACCTCGAAATTCAAATAATTCAAGTTGACACCAAATCTAGAATTGAAAATCGTTAGAATCCTACCACAATTAAATTTAAAAGTGGGTGTCCTATGTGAGGAGGACCCATTCACCACTAAATGAAATGGGTCCTAGCACAACTTTCAAGTACCATGCTTCAGGGGGATGAAATCACATCAAAAACCCATTTCAAAAATTCTAAGAAAGGGGTGTCCTATGTGGAGAGGACCCATTCACCACTAAAGGAAAATGGGTCCTAGCACCATTTTCTAGGAGCTCAAATTTTCCAAATTAAATTTCATGCAATATCATTAATGGGTGTTGGGATAGATCCTTCAAAAAGTGTAATTAAGAGGGCTTAAATTTGAATTAAAGGGGCCAATTAAACTCAATTAACCATAATTAATTAATATAACTCTAGATAAGTGTGAAAATGTAATACAACACTTTACAACACCCCAAATAAGGAAATATTAAGTATATTTTGGTTAAAATGGCCCTAGATTCAATGTGAATGTGTACAAGACATTACAACACTAAATCGAGGCATAATTAGGTTAATTTTAGTATTAATTATTCCCAAATTAAGTGTGAAAAAGGGTTACTTTTTTCTACACTACAATTACTCAAAGTAAAATGTGACACCATGTAGTACACTAATGGAGTTTGTTCACATGCCACCTTAAAATTTTCAAATCTCTCAAGATCCACAAGTATCTCCCTACAACCCAAGGTAATCTCCATGGCAAAGCACATAAAAAAATATGAATTCCACAAAAAAACTTGGCCAAAAATCTCTCCTCCCAACCATAGGATTGATATTCAATCCACCCAAAATCTCTAAGGGTCACATAGCTTTCCCTTACACATAATACCACTATTCACAAGGGTTTCTTAAACAAATTACACCACCTACTACGCACAATTCAAACACCCATGCTATAATTCATCACCCCAATCCC
Source organism: Sequoia sempervirens (assembly GCA_007258455.2). Taxonomy (NCBI): domain Eukaryota; kingdom Viridiplantae; phylum Streptophyta; class Pinopsida; order Cupressales; family Cupressaceae; genus Sequoia; species Sequoia sempervirens. The sequence goes on from VDFB02171455.1 coordinate 10,990, forward strand.
TTAAATAGCTATACACATTAAGAGAACTAAAACAAGGTGGAACTCCAACAAGACAAAACCAAACACATAATTTCAATAAATACTTCAAACGGATCTAACATTAATTTATACATAAATTCAAAACATAAACAGTGCATCATGCATCTTAAACAAATATCCACAAAGAGGTAGACCTTACCAACTAAGTGCAAATCCAAAAGGTGATAGCCTCTCCTCGTCCAAGTCCTATTATTACATTCTTCCTCTCCCATCCTCTCCTCTAGATCTCTACCAAGAATTCTCCTTCCCAAAAAGAGAAAGCATCCCAAGGAAAAAAGTAAAACCAAAGAAAAAGAGATAAGCCGAGAAAAAGAGAGAATCCCCTTCTCCTTTCAAAGAGAAGGAATATATAAAAGGGAAAGAGAAACCAACTCCAATTTTTGCCACTTTTCATAAGTGAAAAATTGGAGTGGGTTTTAGACTTTATTTAAGGGGTTTTAGGGAATAAAAAGATTCCTAACCTATAGACCTGCCACTTAGGAAACATTTTATACACTTAATACTACATAAAGACTTCTCAAATCATACAATAATTAATCACATTTAGAAAGGTGACTCAAGGTCTAATAAAACAACCTTTCACGCATGCACATTCCTTACAAAACAAGGTTAAAACGCATATCCTTGACAAGAATAGGAATTCACAAGAATAACATAAGGGAAATAGCTATGTGACCCCTTCACCAATATTGGCCAATTTTACTCAACCAGAAAAAGGTGTCAGTACTTATCATAACCATTAGTAATTGAAACAATTAGTATATGAAAAACTAACCTTCTAATAATAATTGACTAAGGAATTAAATCTACATATAATTTAATTCTACCTACTTGCATAATATCTTTTAGAGTCAAGCAATAATTGATCATCTTATTTAATATCAAAATATTACCACTTATCAATAATCTATTTTACCTATAAGTAACACTACTACAACCAAATATTGAATATCAATCATTACCTTTATATTTACTTACTCACTCATAATATAAATCACCTAACATGATGAAATACATTAATATACATAATGATATTACTAATAACGGAACCTCTCAATCATTACATACGTAGATAGGGAATAGACTTCATCTAGCCATCACATGAAATCACAACAACCACTGGTTTGTTAGTTAACAATAAAAAATATAAACAACTTGATGTATAGGAACAATAATAAATAATGTATATTTCCCAACACAAAAGAACATAAAATATAGGACATAAACCATTGATTCCTAATAAAATCAACAAGGCCATAAGGGGTGGGGTCTTACACATTCTTGGCTAGACCTTAGTGGAATCTTAGCCATAAACTCTAATATTTTACTTGGAAATTTTGCATTGATCAAACCAAACAATCTTATGCCCTTGGGATAACCAAGAGACATAAAATAAAATTTAATCCTCACATCCTTGTATATCCCCTTATGTTCATCCTATAAGAAGAGCTCACACTATACCAAAACCACAAGATCAAATCCATCAAGGAATTCCCACTATGATTATGTAGCAACCTCGATCACATCCTATATGGAACACTAGAGGTTCACTAATCCTGTCACTACCACTTGGAGTATGGGTTGCCATATTAAATTTTTTGTTATGTTATCTTCCCCACTTTACAAGATAAAACCATAATTCTCGTATGAATCACTGACATGGTATTAGGAATCATATTATTCTTCACAAGAGGAAGAAAGCATTATTTTCTTACTCCTTACAAATTCATCCAAGGGGAATGTTGTTGATTAGTTTTGGATGTTGATTAGTTATTGGAACAAATTATACTATGGTTTCCTTGATAAGTTCAAACAAAAGGGGGATGATTCATCATTATTATAGTATCTAGCAATTATCAAGCAAGATGTTATGGATATGATAGATTATTTTAATGCCACATTCTAGAGGACACAACAATCCTTCCCCTTAGATTGTCATTATTAATTGGGTATGACCTATATTTATTATGTAAAGTCTTTTGATTCTAAAATAAAAATGGTCATGAAGAATAGGGGAGGAAATACTCTCCCAAATGTATATGAGGTTGTAATAGCTATGAAAATTGATGTATATAAATTGAAAGGTTTGCACCTCACACCTATGTCATTATATCCAAATATTTGGCCACCATATCAATTTATAAATATTATGGAACTTTCTACTTTCCTGCTCATGAATCTCATTCCCATCAAGCGTTAACCAAAATATCACTTAGTCAAGCCATCATCCCCCACCAATATTGATGAAATGAAAAACTTACTACATACCATGTCTAATGAGGTCACTATTTTAAAAATAAATAAACATGATGGGAAAAGACCTCCATATTCAAATAACCAATACCCACTAAACTAGAAATATAACCAATAACCTAATCAAGGCCACAATCCATTTCAAGATATCTAACACTAATAGAAAAGGCCCTTATATCAATTAAACAAACCTCATATACAACCAAATTTATATTAATTATTGTGAATAGAATATTCATTGTAAAAGGTCCCAAATAATCCCAACAAGGAGTTGGTAGTAACCCAAAACAACTATACTCAAGAGGGCAACACAAGGTGCTATAATTTATTTGTCTTATACTCTCAAAAAATATTCACTAATTCTCAAGACCAAGATGCATTGAAATAAGCCTAGATGCTATGAAATCTAGACCACTAATTAAGGTCATCAATAATTTTTATAGAGACTTACCCAAAGGAAACAAGCAACCACTTGAAAAAATATTGGTGGCCTAAGAATAATATGAATCATACACTCAAAATGAACATGTTGAAACTTCAAAACAACCACAACCTAAATTCAACTATTAAATGAGAGTAAGAAGGAAGGTAGTATAATGAAAAGAATAATTTAGGATACCATCTATGGGATAAATAATTGATAATACACCAATAGTCGATGTGCTAATGACATCCACTTCAAGGCCCATGGTAGATGATAGTTTAAAA
>VDFB02171456.1:0-18156 GCA_007258455.2 Sequoia sempervirens
GAGAAGAGGCATGTACTAAATTTATGGATGATGATTCTTTTGTGAAGTCCAAAGCCTTCATGGAATTTGTTTGGAGGGAAAAGAAAGATGAATTTGTAAATAAAGTTGCTGAGATGAGGAGCCTCCATCTTGAGCTACCTAATTCATTCATCCAAGCACAAGCAATACAAGAGATGACAGAGAAATTTCAAGAAATAACTACATCTAAGGGTAGAGAACTAGTAAGAAAAAGTGGAATTATTTTATTGTAGAAATGGGAATTATCTTCTACCATTGCATTTGATACAACAAAGAGATATGATAAACCTCTCTACAATTTAGAGGAAGAAGCTACAATTGCACTGCAAGGATTTGCATTCAGTGAGAAGTGGGACACATTGGCCATCTGGGCCCTAGCCTCCAATACTAAGAAGCCATACATTGCATAGCCTACTGTAGATTACAAGGGGGATTAATTATAAAAAGAGTGTTTGATAATTCAGTAATTGAGGTTGCAACAATGTTAGTCAATGGTGCTCAATTCACAAAATAAATAGTGGAGTTAGTAACTGCTGAGAAAGAAAGTTATAGAAAAAATTATAATAATTTATTGGTTGATTATGGAAAGAACCAACAAGAAACAATGAAATTACATACTTAATTGGCATTATTGAAGGAGAAACTACAAAATTTGTAGTCAAGTGAGCCAAGGGAAACTAATATTGCTTCCCTCTCTTCCTCACAAGAGCCAACAACTGCTACCACTATACCCCCTATAATCTCTTCATGGGAAATTGTGATCTACAACATGGGAAATGTGCCCATTGTTGCTGAGGGACTAAGTACTTCAGGTACAACACAAGAAGAAGACAACAACAAAGAAGAACAATTCCAAAAGTTGAAATAATATGAAGAAAAGGCTTGTCAACATGATAAGGACATTCTTGATAGCAACCTAAAGATTGTGATTGTAGTTTTGGAACATTTGAATAGAGGAGTGGATAAAAGGTTAATTAGAATTCATGCTAATTATTCTTCAATGATGGGGGGAATAAACAATTTTGATATTGACAAGGAGGTTTCCATCCCACTCATAGAAAGGTGGATCCCTATATTGCAAGACTTGAGAATAATGGTTGTGGGAGTTAAGCATGATGTCAATGGACCTAAGAAGATCAAACCAACCCTTAGAAATGTGATTGGAATCCAAGAGTTACAGGGAAATATTGAGCCTTTAGAGGCTAAGATACGGGAATTGGTGAAGAGTTTCCATGAGATGAATCATGGTCTATTACTTGATATACTAAAAAATGATGGTAATATCAAGTCCCTATAGGTGTGAAAGTAGGAGGCTGATGAGGTGATATCAAATCAAGTGGCCAATATTTGTAAGGAAAATAATATGATCATGTTAAAGAAGAATATGGATATTCTTGCTCAAGCCTGAGTTGCTCTAGAAGTGTTTGATAAGGAGGCTAATCAAGTTGTGACTAAATATTCCAATTATAGGAAGAAGGATGATGATGTCATCACATTCGACTGGCCTACTGAGGATGAATTTCAAGCTTGGAACCTAGAAAAGTATCTTGATGTCATTGAAGATTGAGCTATAGCTATGGGATGGTGAAAATAATTTTGGTTTTGAGTCTGCAACAGTGATGAATGATGAATGGGGAAGAAAACAATACATAGCCTAGAACCAATACAGATTATGCTTTTGATGAAGTAATGTCAAAATATTGTTTTCTCCCAAATTTGAATTTGATGATAAGGATGTAGATTTGGATGGTCTTTTTTCTCTTCTATCTTCTTGAACTTTATTTCTTTTCTATCTTTTCTATAGGTGTATGTGGACACAATTTTGGAGCATGCAGTATATGGCTACATCAATTTAAAGATGCCTTTTGGAAGGTGGGATGTGATCTTCATTGACAAATGGAAATATTTTTTTGTCTCATATAATATTTCCCTCCATATGAAAGTGTAAATATAACTACAAAGGGAATATATTTTATATTGGTCCAATAGGAAAGGGACATGTGCGCTTTCTAGCCCGAAGCTTGTTTGTTACTTTGTTTCTATAAGATGGAATTCAAGGCTAGAAGTACGGGTTCATTACTGTAAAGGAATATAGAGAGCATTTTGGAGTTTTATCTTAGGTTTTGAGTCTATCAATATGCATATGTAATTTTGATAACAATACTAGCAATTGAATACAAAATGGTGGAAATTCAAAACCATGTCTCTCTTGTGTACTTGTTTCATGGATTATGAATAATATGATCAAGGATTATCTTATTTTTCTTCAATGATTTTAAGTGGATGTGTAGTATTTTTCTTTCTTTTAATTCAAACAATTAATGGAAGCACTTGATTGAAGCTATAGGTTCATGTAAATTGGGTACTAAGATCTAAATAAGAAGATATGGTTGAGAATACAATGAATGTGATACTATAATGAAGAATTATCAAAGCCTAATGATGCTATATGTTAAACTATTATCAAATTATATAGGTTTTGAGATTGACTCCATTCCTAGGTCAAGGCATTGATCTAAGTGACTGTTCATGATACATTTTGGTTGATCAATTCAACAACAAATCAATTTTATAAAAAAAAATTCAGAGATACAAATTATTTTTATTCTATGTTAGTGGTTCCATTCTCATGCTCTAAATGTTGAGTGTTGTTAAGGAGTAGCTAGCTTCTTTGATACATTCCATTTATTGAGCTATTACATGAGAATTTATCTATTATTTGCAATGTATTCAGTCATTAGGTGTAGAGGTCTTTAAATACATTGTGGGATCACCCTCCCGGGTCTTACAGAGCCCAAAGTGTAGGAGGAAAGCATTGTTTATTTCACTCATTCATTGGCCAATCCCTTTAGATTGCTGAGAATTGGAAATGGAAAAGTCCATAGGTTTTCTTGAGGATCAGTTTGTTTCTTGAAATACAACCAATAGATTGGCGACTCTATTGGGGACTAGATTTATGAAAATATACATGTTCCAGTGTGCTTTGTACAAATAATTGCAATTAGAGTCTTATATTTTCATAATGGGGTGTAAATTTTTGCAAATATTTGTCCAATATCATTAAAGTTTGTTGAATTCTCCCACCATTTATCATTTGAAGGTCATTTGCATAAATCCTACTAAGTCTATGCATGCTCATGTAAATCCTCCACCTAGAGTGTTGAGGATGGTTTTAGGAGTTCTTTGTACTTATAAATCTGTGCAATTCACTTAAAGATATGCAAAGTTGTCATATTATTATTTACAATTCCCAATATATTTTGGGTGGTGACTCTGAAGTCTCTACACTAGTGTGGATTATTTGAAGAAGTTAAGAAGATATTGAAGAAGAAGAGTTGCAAAAGAAAGATGAAGAAAACTAGAGGTTACATGAAGAAGCATCCAAAAGAAAAGTCAGAGGTCGAGCTTCATAAGACTCCCAAGCAGAAGGGCCATTGGGTACAGAAGGATGAACTTTCAAATCAATGGATTCCACCATCATTAAGAGCTAAGGTTACAGATACAAGTAAGTATACTCCCCATCCTGTTCCTAAAAATAAAATTCCTTTAAGAAGCTCTAATAGGCATGAAAGTCAGGAAAATTTTCTAGGGTTAGACCGTGAAGAAGAAGATGATTGTGGCAATAAGACTATCACAAGTATCCATAGGTCTAGACCTAGGAAAAGTAGAAGTAGAAGTAGGATACATCACTAAAATGTTTCCTCTACCAATTCAGCTATTGTTGGTGACATTATCCCACCTGCATTTGGTGGATACTCACCTTTGCCACCTAATTTGTTAACTAGAACTAATAATTATGCCCAAAACCTAATAGATCTGGAAGAACACTCAGGTTTTGAGATTGCCCTCCCAGATCTTGAGGAGGTTTTTGGAGATTTTAGTGCTCTTAGAAGAGAGATTCAAATTTAGGTTGAAATAAGGATAAATAAGGAGAGGGAAAGAGAAGAACATATTAGGAGTGCTATGAATGAGAGGGAGACATTAATAAGGAAATTAGACCAAATTAGACTCTTAAACCAAGCTAAACCTAAACCAATTAACTGGGATCCTATTGTGTTTGAGATCCTTGACAAGAATAGGCAAGAAGATCCCATAAAAAAAAATTGATACCACGAGCCGAACCAAATCTAAAGTTACTAGTGATGTTGCTCCACATCCTACTAAAAAATGTATGCAACCCACCAAATGTAAAAGGAAAATAGCCTATGCATAACTTGGTTATTAATGCAAATTCCATGTTAGGGAAGCCTCCCATCCCCCCAAATTAGAATTTGAGATGGAAAAATTAAGGAAGGAAAATGAAGCTCTCAAAAGAGAAGTAGAGAAAATGGAAATCATGGCTACCAATCTTGAGATGAAAATAAAGTTTTATTTCTTGAATACTTCATGCTCAACAAAAGGTGATGTGGCATCTAGTTCAAAAGATCCTTCTCAGTCCACAGTAAAGCATATATCCTCAAGTGATGCAAAGACTTATGGTCATAATGATCAATCCAATCATAATGCTAAGAATGTGAACATAAGTGGAAATTATTCTACTCACAATCAATTTACTAACAAAAATGTGGATCACAAGAAAGGGGGTGGAGAAGCTAATAGAAACAATGAGGACAGAGATAACCAATTTCATGGGTGCCCTTTGCAATTGGAAAGATATAGGAAATTACGCTTTGATGGAATCCATAGATGCTCAAATCCTATTGACAATGATATTAGGGCTATGTTGAGAAAATTCATTGGTAATAATGCAATATCATGTGAGGATCACTTGAGGGATTTCTTAAATATTCTTGATGATTATGAAGTAGAGCATGAGGATGTATTCATGAAGTTGTTTATGCAATCATTGATAGAAGATGCAAGAGATTGGTACAAAGGTTTACCTGATGGTAGTATTGGCTCTTGGGAGGAATTCAAGAGTGTCTTTACAGAGCAGTATGGAGACACACCTAACCCAAATTTTATGCTCAATGAATTTAATAACATCATCAAAGGATAGAATGAGATGGTATTTGATTTCAATATCAGATTTTAGAAGGAAATGAATAGATTGCCACAAAATTTGAGGTTAAATGATCAACTGTGCCTTGTTACATATTGTAATGCATTTGATGCTAAGATGACATATAGCTTGAGAGATAAATACCCTCAAACTTTGAGGGATGAATTTAGGATTGCTTTAAACATTGAGAGCAATAGAAGAGATTTACATAAAGTGGGAAGAAGGGATGATGCAAATATTTTTAAAAATTCAAACAATCAGAAATATAAACATGAAAAAGCTTATGGTTCAAATCTCCCTTATGATAAAAAATGGGATCAAATGATGGATACCTTGAAAGACATCAAATATACTATTTCTAAGAATGAAAATGACTTGGGAATGACAAGCCACATTTCCAAAAGAATGAAAAGCCCCCATGACTTCAAGATTATCCCTACAAGAAAAACTGGAAAAATCGGAAGCCAGTTCCCAACAATTAGAAAGGAAAAAAAGAGAAGGATGCACCTGATCCTTTGAAAATTTTTTAAAAAAAATCACTAATTAAACTCCATGGTGTGTGGTATGTTAGTTGCCTCACTCTTCTCATCAATGTGCTATTGCACAACTAGTGGAAGTTGAGCAAGATTCACCTGAGGAATATGATGAAGTTGATGCAGATGATATTGAAGTTAATATGATCATGAGAAGGTCTAATCTTACTAATACTGAATGCTCATCTGATGTGGAGTCTCATGAAATTGATGTGGATGGCCAAAGGAAAAGAGCACATGCTTACCACGAGCAGGTTCTCTTTGATGATGAGAATGATGATGATCACAATGTATGCACATTGGAAGTAGTTGTAGATGATGTGTCTTTGAGGATACCTTCATATGAAGAATTTGCAAATTTGAAAGTTTCTTTAGTAGCTCAAGCAAGAAGTTCCTACCATCTGAGGAATATAATAGTGGGTGGAGATCAAGGAAAGGAAGCTAGCTTATTCATCAAAGAGCAGAATGTGAAAGGTAAAGAGCCTAAAATTGAAGTGAAGGGAGATAAAGCTAAAATGAAGGAGACCAAAGGAGATAAGATTTGGGAAAAAGGGATGATAAACCAAATGTGGATGGAGAAGTCATTTCTTCTGTTGTGAAGATGAAGACACAAAAGCATAGTGTTGAGCCTGAAAAGAGAGAAGCTAAGTCTAAAGTTGAAGCCAAAAATGAGGAGCAGAAGGAGAGCAATAATGAACAAGGTATGATTCCAATTGATCTACCCAAATACATTCTTTTTGATATGTTCCAATTGCTTTCAAAAGTAAAATTTAATGTTCCTTTTCTTGAAATGATGAGAATTGATGAGGGTAAATACAAAAGGAAATATCCCTTATCAATGGCACTACTACATCCTATAATGAACTAAAGGTGTCTACTTCACACAGAGTGGAAAAGAAAAGAAAGAGAAAGAGGATGAGGGGGAAATCATTGAGATCCCTCACGTTTTTCTAGGAAATTGAGTGACTACCTATCTTCGAAACATAGATCCATTTTATGTGACTTTGATTGTAGATGGAATTTTTTTGAAAAAGTACATGATTGAATTAGGAGCATCCAACAACATTATGCTAGCTAAGATTATGGAATCAATGGGATTGAAATTTGATAGTACCTAGGGTAAGTGTTATGCCATAGATTCTAGGAAGGTCCCTATGACTGGTGTGATAAATGAAATCCCTTATAAATTAGAAACATTCCCAAAAAAGGAATTTAAAATGAGTGAAGTAGTGGTGGACATCCCACCAAACTATGGAATATTGTTGTCCATAAAATGGAGTACTTCCATGGGGGGTAGTATGCAATGTGATATGTCTTTTGCTACATTGAAAATGTGCCATGTTGATTAGGGAACCAAAATTATTGCATATGATTGAACATGCTCCTAAAGATGACATGATGCATTTTGTTGATACTGACCTTAGTGAGTTTAAGGTGGAAGAGTTACCAAGAGAAAGTGACAGGTGGCCTATACCCATAGACAATGAGGTTACAAGAGTATCTGATAAACATGACCTTTGGAAGATGTAATTTTATGGTGCAAGTTCTAAAGAAGGATCAGGTGTAGGCATATTGTTGGTTTCACCTAGTGGTAATACACTTAAATTTTCCTTCACTTTGTCTTTTGCTTGCACAAACAATGTGATAGAGTATGAAGCCTTGCTATTGGGATTGAGGCTAGTAGAAAAATATGGGATAAAGAAATTGATGGTGATAGGTGATTTTGAGTTAGTAATATTCCAGGTTAGATCCAGATATTGATTTAAAAATAAGAGGTTAAAGCAATATAAGAATGTCATATGGGATTCAATTGATAAATTTGATTCATTTAGAATTGATTAGATGGAGAGAGGTCAAAATAGAGTGGTAGATTTGCTAGAAAACATTGTACTCATACCTGATGACATAACTCTTGTAGGTATCTCCAAGGTTGAGGTAAGAAGAAGGCATCAATCCCTAATAATGTGCACAATTGGAAAGTATTTAATGATGATGAAGATATCTTGAGGTTTTTGAAGTGTGTTGATGAGTATGAGAGTCAGGAGATTGACTTTGGATTATTTGTTGAAAATATAGATGGAAAGGACACAATCTTTGGAAATGAAGTTATTAATCTGAAGACAAATGAAATTCCCAAAGGCCTTGTGGCATTAGAGAGAGTTTTGATAATCAAGACAAAATCAATGCCAAAAAAATTGCTACCCATCTAGAGGATTTGGAAGAAGTAAACTTGGGGACTAAAAAATGCCCCTAAAAACATTTATTTGGCCAAGAAAATGAAGCCAAAAATCAAGGCAATGTTGATTGTGTTGCGGAGAAAATATAGAAATTTCTTTCCTTTGTCATATGATGATTTGAAGGCATATAAGGAGGAATTGTTTCAAAATGAGATTCCTCTAAAGGAAGATGCAAATCCTTTCAAGCAGAAACAAAGACCCATTAATCCAACCTTAGCTCCTAAAATACAAGAATAATTAGTAAAGCTAAGGGATGTTGGCATTATAAAGCCTATTAGGCACTCCTCTTGGGTGTCTAATTTAGTGCCAATAAGGAAGAAGAATGGTGATATAAGATTATGTGTTGAATTCATGAACTTGAACATATCATCATTGAAAGATAACTATCTACTGCCTAATATGGAAGCCATGTTACAAAAGGTGACATGATATGAGTTATTGTCCATGATGGATGGTTTTTATGGCTATAACCAAGTTAAAGTGAAGGAGTCTAAGTAGTACAAGAATGCATTTACCACTCCATGGGGCACTTATGTGTATGTTAAAATGTCATTTGGTTTGACCAATGTAGGTGATGCCTTTCAAAGGGCTATGGATGTAGCCTTTTCTAATTTCATTGACTTGTTTTTGGAAATCTATTAGGATGATCTAACTACTTACTCCAAGAAAGAGGAAGACCACTACATGCACTTGGAGAATATTTTCATTAGGGCCCTAGAGTATGGAATATCACTCAACCCAAAGAAATGTTCCTTTGGGGCTACTGGAGGAATTTTTTTGGGACATATTGTGTCCAAGGAAGGATTGAAAATTGACCCTAAGAGGGTAGCTACCATTGAAAATATTTTCCAACCAAAGAATGTGAAAGGAATTCAGTCTTTATTTGGTCAGATTAACTTCTTGAGAATATTTGTTACAAATTTTGCAAAGATCACTTGCCCTATATCCAAGATGCTAAAGAAGGGTGAAAAGGTGGAGTGGACTAAAGAGCCTAGTAAGGATTTTCAATCAATCAGGCAAGCAATTAAGGAGGCCCTAATCTTGAGGACTCCTAACTTTTCCAAGCCATTGCAAATTTTCTCATTTGCTTCATTTCACAATATTTCTGCAGTTGTACTACAAAAAAATCAAGAAGATTTTGAACAACCTATTACTTTCTTCAGTAAGTCTCTCCAAGCTGCAAAACTAAAATATGATTTAATGAAAAAAAAAGCATATGCACTTGTTAAATCTATAAAGAACTTCAAGACTTATCTTTTAGGAGAAACAATAATTGCTTACGTTCCAAGTGTAGTTGTAAAAGACATCTTTACCCAGCAAGAAGTCATGGGTAGAAGATGCAGGTGGATAAACAAAATACAAGAGTTTAATATTGACATCCAAATCACCAAATTAGTGAGAGGTCAAGGATTGGATAAGCTGATGGATGAAGTAAACCTAGATTCCAATCAAATAAACCTTGAGGATGACTTTGGAAAGTCGTACATTTGTGATATGGAAGGTTGTGATTGGTATAAAAAATGTCATTCACTACTTGCAGAAAATGCAATGCCCTAAAGGATTAACTGATAATGAGAAGATGACTCTCAAGTTACATACCATCAAGTATGTGACTATAAAGGGTAAACTATGGTGGAGAAATATAGATGGTGTTATGTTAAAATGTGTTGATAAAGCCAAAGCTTTTGGATTGTTGAATGAGATGCATAGTGGAGTGTGTGGTGGACACTACATGGCTAAAAACACTACTAAAAAAGTATTAATAGTTGGATTCTGGTGGCCTAAGTTTTTTAAAGATGTTCACAAACTAGTAAGAACATGTGATGAATGCCAAAGGTTTTTTGGGAAGCTAAAGTTCTCAGGTAATCTACCATGTAGACTAGTTGCAGTTCAGGCACCATTTCAACATTGGGGCATTAATTTCATTGGGTAGATATTTGATAAATCTAGTGGAGGACATTCATGGATCCTTGTGGCCACAGACTACTTTAAAAAATGGGTGGAATACATTCCAAAAAAATGAGCAACAATTAAAGTAGTTATTAACTTCTTGATGGATAATGTATTGACCAGGTTTGGAGTACCTAAAATAATTGTTTTAGAAAATGCTATGTGTTTTAGGTCTAAAGAATTTACTATTTTTTACTCAAAAAAATGGAATTCAGGCATCTTATTCCTCACCATATCACCCACAAGGAAATGACCAAGTTGAGTTAAGTAAAAAAATCTTGATGAAAATCATCAAGAGGATTATTGAGAAAAATAAAAGAGCTTGGGACTCCAAGTTAAAATTGGCTTTGTGGATGGATAGAGTAATTTTCAAGAAGGCTATTGTTTATGCCCCTCTTAATTTATTCTATGGTACTACTGCTAGGTTACCTAAAAACAACCTCATGAAGGTGTATAAGTTTATTGCGGAGTATGATGAAGATACATGTGATGAGATGCAACATAAGACTGATGCATTGATGGGAGTAGATGAAACAAGAAGATATGCTTAGAAAAGGAATGCTAAATTGTAGATGTAGGTCGAGAACCTGTATGAAGAAAATTAATCTTCAAGGAAATTCAAAGTAGGAGACATGGTGTTGATATGGAATGTAATATTTGAGGATAAGGGAAAACATGGAAAGTTTGATGCATTATGGCTCGACCCTTATCTGATCAGCAACACTCATGGTGAAGATTCATATTTCCTAAAAGAACTAGCAAGTGAAATTCTTGAAATTATAGTACATGGATAGTTTTTGAAGCCATATTTCTCTTGAAATATGCTCTCCTCCATGTACATTACAAGTTTTGTATATCTTTGTACATAGGTGTGTTTTCTTCAGTTGATTATGGGTTTGCTACCTTGTCTAGGTAGTTCCTAGTTTTAGTTCTCTGTGATTAGTCTACTTCAACCTAAGATTCTATGACCTTGCTCTATTCTAGATAAATAGATGTCCCCAACAGGAGCCACTAGTGGAACCCCTAAAGATCTTTGTGTTCCATTGGTAAATTTTACAAAACATAGCTATTTTCTTGGTTTGGAATTGGTTTGATGACTTAGGCTTTGGTTTTTCTTTGTTCTAGGGTTTTAGTATGCCTTAAACCCGCATAAAATCCAAAGTGTCTTCATCCTCTTTGTAAACATTTTAATCCATTGTTGATTTACTATCATCCATTTCCAGTCACTTAATTCATAACACGTGCCTTTGCATTCGTATGCTTACCAACCCCTAAATCCTAATGTCTCGGTCGCTACCCATTAGATTGTTTTAATCGTTACTTTACTTAGTATGGGTTGCAAGACCTGAAATATTTTCCTTATTGTCCTAGGTAAAAACTTTAATAATTTTATCATCGGCTGCAAGTCTTGGCCTTAAGTCTTATGTCCCCACCCATCATTTTCCTAGTCAGGCCACCTTGTAAGAACTAACTTGTTCACATACAGATATCTAGTTTTATGAGGAATTTCAGATCTATGCGATCAAATCTTGGCCACTCCCTATGCCCCCATTGGGTTTTATTTCCTATTAAAATAATCTTATGGTTTGGCGAGTCATCGCCACGTGCCCTATGTAGTGATGGGACCCAATATCTTTCAAAGCCAACAAACAGTAGGTTATAATAAATCAATAGTGGATATAAGATGATGTGGTTGCATCTAGACCATTCCCCATTCCCCCACTCTATTTTAATATTAATTAAAATATTCTCATGGACTAGTAGGTGGATGACATATGTCCCTTTTTCAGTGGGACCTATCGAGTTACAAAGGGAGTGTACACTCTATTTGAATAAGATCGACGGTCGAGATAGGGTGACATAGTTGAATTTGAACCCTTCCCCACCAGCTCGCAAGGGACCCACCTCTATCTCCCATCTCTCAATGGGGAAGCGGGAAGGTTCCATGTGGAGAGATCGGAGTGGTTGAAATAACATTATAAAGGGGGAGATATTGATGAAATATTTCAGTGAAGGGTTGAATGCATTAAAGGCTGCACTACTAAAGGGATTTTCAAGGCACATGTTCTAAAAGCAAATGAGATGTTATAATTTGAGTTGTCCACCGTGTTTGAAGTTTATGCACACTATTGAAGGCATGAAACATAAGGAGCACATATATTGAAGACTCTAGATTGAATCTAAGCCCTTTCGCACCTCCTCGCTACTAAAATTTGCACATGGGTTAAGACCAATGGGGGACCGGGGAAGCTGACATATGGATTTCCTTGGTGCTTAAGAAAATGGTGGAGTCTGTGGGTGACTAGGAGACTTTTCCATGAAACTTATTTCTGATTGGTCAAAAATGATAAACGCCTATAGTCATCTTTTTCAAATTTATTTGACTTAATATAGATTGTTTGACAGCCCATCTTACTATGCAATCAACGACCAATATTCAAATTTGAGTTTGAGGGTGAATGATTCATTCTAGTTCATGCGAGCGAACCATAATGGTGTACAAGATGCAGAGCTACCAAATTTGAGAGTTTTAAATCCATTAAAAATTTCTTTAAAGCATAATTGAAAATTGTTAAAAGCATTTGACACATTCAAGGAGCTTGTGCTACATTTTTTAATCTTGTTCAATGACAAAATTAGGGTTTTTGGGTGTTGCAAAACTAGTAAGTCAAATTGCTATCTTGCTTCTAAATTACTTAATAACTTTCTTAAATTATGATCACTCCATTGTTCCATCAATAGGGTTTATTGTTTAAAGAATTTATTTTAAGGTTTGACGTCTATTTCCATGAAATTGGCTTGCTTAGTCTTGATATTATTTGGTGTCAAACCCTTGCCTAAGTTGCAAGTTTCTAGTTTGCTGAAAGAAACCATAGTTTATGAAAACTCTAGAGTCATGGCCCCAAAAGTGAAAGCATCTTCGTCTAAGGATCAAGCCCCAGGTTCAAAACCTCTTGTTAGACCTATAATCCAAGACTTGACTGATTAGTTGAAAATCTCGACTTTTGAAAAACCTAAAGGTTAATTGTTGTTCTGAGGAAAGAAAATTGTAGAGGGACTAATAGACAAGAAAAATACTATCAAGGATGCCACATTTCCCTACACTAGATGGGAAATTTTCAGTAGCTGGTTTGCAAACAAAAACTATGGCATTCTTGTGGGCAACCCATGGAACTTGGATTTGGGAAAATTGATAGTCCCAAATGTCTACATGGATGTGGACTTACTGAAGGAAGTGGCTACAAACTATGATCCAGACACAAGGACTATGTGAACATTTGATGGAATTGATATGGTGAAGATAACAAGAGGAGAAATTGTTGAAATCTTCAAACTCATAGAGTGGAGTGAGGACAAGGTGACGATTGATGAGAAGATTCTTAGGGAAAAGTATGAAAAGGTAAGGAACACATTCAAAATCTCAATATTATCAAATTACCTAGAATCTATTGATGGTTGAAGGGTTATCTTGGGCCCATCAGACAAGGAGCCCTACCTAATCAACTATTTTGTGTCCTACTTTCAAAGGAATTTCTACTCTATATGCCAAATCATTGGTTATGCCCCAGTTACATGCATGTTGATTATGTCATGTTTGAAAAATTATTTTCCTTTATTTTGATTATGTCATTTTTGAAAACTTATTTTCCTCCAAGTTGAGGACAGTGTTGATTATGAACATGCCAAGGATTCCCATAGCCTTGCAAGACTTTCTGAGGCCTAAGGAAAGGAGGTTAGATCTAGGTGTTGATCATAATTGGGTGGATGTTATCCCTTATCCCACTTATATAGTTTTGAGAGTTTATGGCACAAATTTTTCATCCCACTTGTTGCCCAAGGATGTGTCAGAGAGAATTGGTTTTCTAGAGGTGACGTGGTAACTTGGGAATGTGGAAAATAATCACTTGAAAGATTAGGGAAAGGGAACATTTTTCCCTTCATACACTTGCTTTTTTAACTTTGTAATGATCAAAGGAGGATAAGACAAGATTAATTATGTACTGAAGCCTCTAGGAATGAGAAGAGAAACAACAAGAAACCATGATCTCGAGGGATTCATGACACAGTTGAAAATGAGAAATAGAAGCTCAAAATTTACTCATAATTTTTGTTTCCCTAAAGATGTGATTAGAAACATTTTTATTTTCAAAAACAAGATGATAGAAAAGAAAAGTGGATAACTTTTAAAAAATTGCAAAAGGAAATAAGAGAAAAGGATCCACAATTCACTACTCTTGCTGAAATTTTGAATTGAATGCAAAGGATTGAATATGTATTTCAAAACTTTGACATAGTAGTTGGGAACCTCAAAGGTGAAAGACTAATTTAGGAAAAGGGGAAGGCAATTTCTATAGAGGAAGAAGGTGAGGGGGAAACCCTTGTAATGGAAGAATGACTAGCTCACCAGCCCCCTGAGGAGAAGAAATCATTGTTTTCAAAAGGAAGAAGAATAAGGTGAAGGGAAAGGATACAACTATTGCCTCTTCCCAACAAGAGGAGAAAAGGATCCCTTCACAAGTTCTAACAATTCCACCACAATCTCCTCCTAGGTCAACTGGACTTGAATTTATTGATATTGACTCTCCAACAAGATAAGCATCACCACCAAGAGGGCTAGCTCTAAAAAAGAAAAAGGTTCAATCAACTGGCTTGGTGGACTATGAAGGGGATTCCAAGGAAGAGATCTCGGTAAGACATGAAGAAATAAAACAAGGGATTCCTTCTCCACCCAAGGATATTGTGCCACAACTTTGTTTGAGATTAAGCAAGGCTGACCTCACTAGCTTAAATATGCAAAATGATGTTAGAGAAGAAGCATGCACTAAATTCATGGATGATGATTCTTTTGTGAAGTCCAAAGCCTTCATGGATTTTTTTGGAAGGGAAAGAAGAATGAATTTGTAAATAAAGTTGCAGAGATGAGGAGCCTCCATCCTGAGCTACCTAATTCAGTCATCCAAACATAAGTAATAAAAGAGATGGAAAAGAAATATCAAGAGATAACTACATCTGAGGGTAGAGAATTGGTAAGAAAAAGTGGAATTATTTTATTTCTCAAATGGGACTAATATTCTACAATTGCATTTGATACAATAAAGAGATATGATAAACCTCTCTACAATTTAGGGGAAGAAGCTACAATTGCATTACAAGGATCTACATTCAGTGAGCAATGGGACACATTGGCCATCTGGGCCTAGCCCCCAATACCAAGAAGCCAAAAATTGCAGAGCTTGATGCAAATTACCGTGGGGCATTAATTATTAAAAAAGTGTCTGATACTTCAATAATTGAGCCTGCAACAATTTCAATCAATGTTTCTCAATTAAAAAAAGAAACAATGGATTTGATAACTATTGAGAAATAAATTTATAGAAAAAAGTATAATGATTTATTGGTTGATTATAGAAAGAACCAACAAGAAACAATCTAGTTACATATTGAATTGGCATTGTTGAAGGAGAAACTACAGAATTTGTAGTCAGGTGAGCCAAGGGAAAATGATACTACTTCTCCCTCCACCTTTCAAGAGTCAACAACTTTTTCCATTACACCCCCTTTAAGTTCTTCATGGGAAATTATTCCCTACAACATGGGAAATGTGCCCATTGTTGTGGAGGGACCAAGTACTTCAAGTACAACACAAGCAGAAGACATCAACAAAGAAGAACAACTCCAAAAGTTGAAAGAATATGAAGAAAAGGCCAGTCAACATGATAAGGACATTCTTGATATCAACCTAAATATTTTGATTATAGTTTTGGGACATTTGAATAGAGGAGTGGATAAAAGGTTAATTAGAATTCATGCTAATTATTCTTTAATGGTGGGGGAAATGAACAATTTTGATATTGATAAGGAGGTTTCCATCCCACTCATGGAAAGGTGGATCCCTAGACTGCAAGACTTGAGAATAATGGTTGTGGGAGCTAAGCATGATGTCAATGAGCCTAAGAAGATCAAACCAACCCTTAGAAATGTGATTGGAATCCAAGAGTTCCAGGGAAAGATTGAGCCTTTAGAGTCTAAGATAAGAAAATTGGTGAAGAGTTTTCATGAGATGTATCATGACCTATTACCTTGTTGATTGTGTTTTTGCACAACAACCCTAGAAAGAATATGATATCCTATCTCTCTTGAAAGGTAAATCTCTATCGGCAAGCCTCAAGAGATAACCCCAAGGTCTCTAATGTCAGGTCTTGACAGTGCATAAACAACTCAGTGATAAATGTGAAAATGTGGTAATCACAATGGGACCTTACTACAAGCAAAATACCTGAATTGATTTTATCGAGATCTAACAATCAATGATACCAATCCTAGATCTAACCCAATAATCAAAGAAATAGAAAAAGATAAGGGTTTCAAAGAGATTTCTAAATTTAATACTACTCCTAAGACTAACAATGAAATAACCAACATTGAAATGGACCAATCCCTCAAACTGATCCCTGCTTGACCAAGATAAATCTGCAATCTCACAAAAAATAGTGCAATCTTCTGAGGTGTTAAGATTTTCAAATCATGAACATTCATTCAACAACCCTATTGCAGTTGAAATAAACAAATCCTCACAATCAAACTAAGCACACTGAATATGAAGTCCAGGCTAACTTTGCAAAGCAACTAACAATCAGTTGGTTGCGAAAAGTATGGACTGAAGGATTGCTGCAACATTCAAGTATTGAATCACAACATTATCAAATCAAATCTAACCTAAATATTAACCTTCTCAAAGCAATTTTAAAGATGGAATAACAAGAACCATGCAAGACAAGAGAAAACAAGTATGGCACCAAATCACAATGTCATTTCTTGTATTCAAATTATCCACTGTAGCAACAATTCCATTTTTTAGTTACAACATTTGCTTGAGAATAACTACTTGCAAACTTACTCTACTTCTAACTATTCCTCTCTATTCTACTATCCGACTGTTATCTCTAATTTTTCTAACCCTTTACAAATGAGGCGACGTGCCCAATATATAGAATCCCCCCAGAAAACTTGTCAGCTCAGCAAGGACCTCGCAACATTAATGGCACAACAACTCAACCAAGAGAAAACTACGATCGAGGTCGAATAGGCATTAAATGCATGTCCCTTCCAAGTCGGCCTGATGGTCGTAGTGCAGTTCGGACCAACACGCGGGAAGATAATAGGGAAGCCCAAATCACGCTGCAGCCTATCATTAGCTCCCTTCCCTATTATCCCTGTTCCGATCTGGCTCTTCATGTACCCTCAAAAGCATTCCACCCAAGTTGGCCACAGGTGGCAGAGGCAAAACCCTAAGTCAATTCTCAATGGACGCAATCTCTTCTCTTGACCGTTTGACCAACTTATCCCAATCTACCTTATATGTTAGGTACTTATCAATAACTGCAAGGTAGGTGGTCGCATCATCCAGCTGGCTCAGAAACAGAACCATCATCAAGTAGTGCGTAAACATCCTGCCACCAATTTCTCAACTATTCCAAACTCAAATATTTGGGAGCAATCTTCCCTCGCCCAGTCATAATTTCAAAGAAGGCAATGGATCCATTGTAGACACCAGCTAAGGTATCATCAATCTGCTTCTTTTGTTTATAAATCATCTTCAACACCTTCTTCCTAATCTGCAATGCTTTATACCACTCCAATGGTTCGACAGCTCTAGAGGAAGGAAGAATCCCATCACATGAGACCTGTTTGGCATATCAAATGTTTGGGAAATCGAGACAGGGTTGAGATTTGCAACAACTCTCCCTTGAGGACCAATTATCCTCTGTATCTTGTCATAGTGCCTTGCACACTCTAGGACTAGCTCATAACCTTTTCATAGAAGAGAAACCAACAACATGTGACAATCCAGATTCCATCATCCTTCCTAGTCGCAAAGGAGAATCCTCTGTTGCCATCCTTGCTTTGAATTCCTCATAATCCCAGAGGCCAACATTTGTGTAAGTCACCTCTGACTAGACTGATGTGATCTTACTCTCAGGGACCTTGCTCTTAATGTCCAGCTTAATCCTTTCTACATCAGACAATGAAGACCCAGTTGCTGCCTTGCTTGATTCAGCCTACACTCAACATGGAAATCATAGTAAAAACCACAGGAAAGCAAGGTTAATTCATCAATACATAATTAGAATGAATCACATATAGCTAGGATGTTATTAAATCTCATATGAAATGATCACAACAAATTTTGGGTTTCAAGACCATCCGCAGAATCTAGGCCAGAGAGGAATTTCAAGAAATTTTGGACCACTCGAATTCCAACAGAATGACCAAGAAACACATACTTAACCATTAAACCTGATCATTTTTTTATCACTAAACCACATGGGAGATCATAAGATAGCATGAATAAATCATAAAATGTATTGAAAATCACTAACACATCATGCTATTCCATATTCCTTTACATTTCATC
>VDFB02171457.1:0-42479 GCA_007258455.2 Sequoia sempervirens
GAAACAACCAGATAACAATCCAAGGCCTTCCTCAAGTTAATCACTTCATCCACCCTATCCAAGCCCATCAAAGGCGTGTCATCCACAAACTAAAGGTGGGATTGGGGGGTAAATTATTACCCCAATGCCAACCTTGAATGAGACTAAGCTCCACGTGGGATCTCAAAAATATCCCTAGTCCCTCAGCCATCAAAATGAATAAGTATGGGGATAAAGGATCCCCTTGCCATAGTCCCCTAGAAGCTCCAAAGAGCTTAGAATATCCTATTGACCAACATAGAGAAGGAAGAGGAAGTCACACAACTCAAAACCCACTCAATCTAAGTGAACATGCCAAACCTAAACACCCACAAAATTTTAGATAGAAAATCCCATTTGACCCGATCATAAGCTTTGGCCATGTCCAAATTAATAAACATAGACTTCTCCCTAGAAGAAGTCATAGAGCGCATCGTCTTAGTAGCAACCACTATGCCATCAAGAGTTTTTCTGCTAGCCACAAAACCACAGTGCTCCTTAGAAATCAACCTACTCAACCATGGGTTAATACATTCAAAAATCAACTTAGTAATTACTTTGTACACCACATTGCACAAGGTAATTGGTCTAAAAAGATCCAATGAGTTAGCACCCTCCCACTTAGGGAGAAGAGCTAGAAAGGTGGAATTCACCGCTCTTAGCATTTGCTTATTCTATTGAGACTCATGAACAACCTTGAGAAGGTCAAGTTTAATAACCTCCCAAAACTCTTGAAAGAATATGGGAAACCCATCAAGGCCAAGAGCTTTTCCTTTCTTCATTTGAAACACTATATCTTCCAACTCAACCAAGGAGATTGGTTTGAGAAGAGAATCATTCATTTCACCTGTCACCAAAAAAGGGATGCAAGCTAAAACTAAATCCTCCTCAACACTGGTAGGAGGGGAATCATAAGAGAAATCTCTTGAGGTATTCCTCAGAAATATTAGCA
This sequence comes from Sequoia sempervirens, assembly GCA_007258455.2. Classification (NCBI taxonomy): domain Eukaryota; kingdom Viridiplantae; phylum Streptophyta; class Pinopsida; order Cupressales; family Cupressaceae; genus Sequoia; species Sequoia sempervirens. Next base: position 971 of record VDFB02171457.1, read on the forward strand.
GCAAAATAAAGATGCTCCCTCTCTTGAGACATAAGAGAAGAAATAATGTTACCCTACCTTCTATCCTTGACTGAATTATGAAAGAAATAGTTATTCTTGTCACCTTCCTGAAGCCAATCAATATGAGACTTCTTCTTCCAAAAGATTCCCTCACAGAGTTCCCATTCCTCCACATCTTTCACTACCAAGGCTTCCATCCTACTCAAATTCTTAGTGAGACCTTGATCTCAAATCTGATGAGATACAAAGTCTAAATGCTCCTAAGGAGCCCTCTTAGCTTGAAACACATTCCAAAAGTGGTATCTATTCTAACATTTTAACTTATATTTGATGAACTGAAGCTGCTTGACAAAGGAGTACATGTTGTACCAAAAGTTGGCTTCCTAGCCCTCCACCAACCAGGAACACGGTCATGAACAAACACATCACACAACCACATGAGTTGAAATATAAAGACTTCTTTTTAGAGCATCTAGAGAAGCAAGTGGAAAATTTGATCGGTTAATGATCTGATCCTCACTCGTCCAAAATCTTAGAGGTAGTCACCCATCTATCCCCAACCCAAAAGCTAGACACAAGAAACCTGTCCAACCTTTTAGAAATAGTAGCATCCTCAATTCTTCTATCATTCCAAGTAAACATCCCATTTACAAGCTTGATATCCACTAGATTCAAATGAGCCACATTATCTCTAAGGAGATCTAAGGAGGGGTCCAAATGGGTAGTGCCATCCCTTTTCTCTTCTAGAGAGGATATAGCGTTGAAATCACCTTCTAGAATCCAAGGAAGAAATGGCTCCAAAGAATGCAAGTATCTAACATGTGACCATAAATTCATCTTACCAAGGAAGTCAAATGTTAGGAGCATATATGTTAGAGAACATAATTCTCTCACTTAGCTCCAAACTAGAAGAAACAAGAGAAACAAAGTATCCACATGAGAGCCACTAAGAAGGAATAACTTTGCATGGGTCCCATAAGCAAGCAAGTCCCCCAGAGCTACCCTATGCCCCAACACACTGGCACATACCTCGACCCTAAATCCTTGAAGCCAAAAACATCATACTTTCAATAGACAGTTTAGTCTCCTGGAGGAACACCATATCAGGAGAGTGAACATGAATTAATTCCTAAATAACCTTTTTTGTAGGGATGCTATTGGGTGAAACCACAATAGTGGTTTACAATTTTTGGCCAAATTGGACACTAAAATTATTATTTTTAACTAAATCCTCACATTTGGGCACCTATAGCGGTTAAACTGAGAGCAATTTAAAGATGATGCAAACTATACTCTCGTCACATTTTGTCTGTAGATTCTAAAAATATTTTTTTCAAAATTGTTGGAATCAGATTGTACTTCTTTTTCCATCTCCCACAAAAACTGGCTTTTTCATAAAACAACATTTTTAAAAAGTGACACACACTTGCATAATGTATAACTTTTTTTCCATGAAGGATAAAATTCTAATTCTTTCAATTTAGATTTGTAACTTTGATATCTAGTGCTTCCACTTAGTTAGATAGTTTTTTATTGAATATTTTTTCCTTAATCAAGTTTTGAAGTCAAACCAATTACAACTTCGGACATAGCGACCGTATAGCGTGTAGCTTTTTGTATGTATCAAAATTCAATTTTTATTTTTGTTGGATCAAGGACTTCAATATCTCTGACTCATATTTTTCAATTTTTTTTCATAATCTGCTATTTTTTCCACATGTGTAGAATAGAGACCATTTTTGATGAAAAACCTATGTTTAATAAAACTAAAACACAAATACATAATAAAACCAAAATATATTAAAATTATATTCGTTGGATAGCTCGTTTTGAGGACTACCTGATTCCAGTTGGGTTTGTGAAGATTCCTCCATTTTCATCCTCAACTTGAGCTTTGAAGTGCCAAAATTTAGGTTTTTTGGTGTCTTAGGGGGGGATGAGGGATAAGGGGGGTTCGTACGAACCCCTAGGGTTTCGAGTGAACCTCTAGGGGTTCGCTCGAACCCCTTTGCTATGCATTTTTTTTTTTGGCAGTCAAAATTCAAAGGGGTTTAGTCAAACCTTGGGTTGAACAAACCCCTAATGGGTTTGGTCGAACTAGTAGGTTCGTATGAACCCTCAAAATGACTTTTTTTGCTTTGGGGTTATTTTTGTGAGTTTTTCTTCCTCACTTGAATTGTAAACCACTATTGTGGCTTCACCCTATTCATACCCCTCACATTCCATGATAACAAAATCATTATTGAGGTTGGGAGAAGTGAGAATCAATAGTCCTCACGACACTAGACTCCACCAAAGATTCACCAATTAGCTTTACTTTTTCCTAATCCTTCTTCCTACCTACTTTAAGAGGCCTCTCAAGGGACCCCTTTTTCAAGCCCAAAGTAAGAGAATGATTTTCTTCTACCAATCTCTTCAAAACCCTTCTCAACACTGGGTCTAGAACCAAGAATCACAGGGCCCGTAGTAAGACTTGGCTTTGAACTAAACTCCCTAGGTACAAAAACTCATTGAGGAATGCCCATAGCCAACCGAATAGATAAACCCTCTACTGGAGCAGGGTTGTAGGAAGGAACTGGTTGAGAATCCAGGTGCTCCTCAACTACAGACTATTTGCATATCTAGAGGAAATCCCTCCTCCTAAATCAAGTCCTTCAAGGCATCAAACCTGTTAAAAGTCTCCTCTTCATGTCTGTCCTTGACCATCCTTTTTTGACTTCTATTCCTATGATGAGATTTAACTAGGGAAAAACCCTTATTCATCACCACCCCCTCCATGGGAGCTTTACCTTTGTCCACCTTCTAAGCAGGCTGAAAAGAAGCATTATTCACACCTGTGAAATTAACAGCTTTGGGACACTTCCTTTGTAGATGACTATGTTCGTGATAGAAATGACAACAGAAGGGAAGAGTCTCATAATCCAACTGTTGGGTCCAAGAGGTTGTCCCAATACTCCTTTCAATTCAATTTGGCAGTAGTTTGTTCAAGTCTATTTCAATGCATACTCAAGCGTAAGAAAGGACCCTTTTAGTCAGTGTTTATTGTGAGGGCCCAATGGGCTTACCAAGCATGAGCACAATCATTTGCAAAATATCATTTCGCCAACATTCCAAAGGTAGACGGGGGAGATGCACCCAAACTGGAACCCTAGATGGAAGTTCCTTTGTAGAGTTGAAACCCATGTGCCAAGGTTTGATGAAAAGGCCCACCTGATTGTGAAAGTAAGGCCCACCTTTGAAAGCTCTATTTCTATCTTCAACACAAGAAAAATCCACCATGAAGAAATTATTGGCTGCCAGCATAATATCAAAATCACCTATTAGGTTCCAAGTCCTCTGCACCCACAAATCTAGAAAAGGGAGCACCACCTACATCCCCATGAATTTGCAGATTAAAACACGATTACTATAATATGCAACATCCTCCGCTACAGAATATGGTTGTATAATCAACACCAGTCGATCTTGCACTCTTTCCAAACACGCATTCACCTTGTGCAAATGAAAACCATTATTTCTCAAAGAACCCTCGCTAGGGTTATCCATGCTACTTGAAGAGAGGCCATCTTTAGGCGAAGTTGATACAAAACCAACCAGCCACAATAAAGGCTAGACCAAGCTCAAGAGAGCCAAGTCCCTACCTAAGCGGATTGAACACTAAGAGACGACAAAGGAAGAATCAAGACGCAGCTGGAAATATAAACGTTTGCAAATAAAAGTAATAAACACCCCTGAAATCTGCAAAAAAACCCCACACCACGTAGAATCCCCAAACACCCCTGATCCGCTAAGGTCTCCATGCATGCAAAGGAAAAAGAGGACATGCACCATGGTCTTATAGGTCGCGGGCCTCCTCACCTGTGTAGCACAGTTCCAACGCCATCCCGTTCTCTTTCTAATCGCATTAAATATAAACATTATTTCTGAATTAAGTGGAGTTTTTTTTAAAGTGTCATTGTGATTGTGTATGTAAACTAATGTACAAATTAAACTTACAATTGGAAAAATTTCCACCCTTGTTATCCTCTATTAATAGTTGATATGAGAAGTTCAATCAGGAATGGTCTTTTGCCAAGTTTCTTAGCAACAATGGGTAGAACATCAAAAATCAAGACCAGTTACCTTTTGAAATTTTACAAAATTCTTTGGGGAAAAAGGTTATTCTTATGTGGTTTTTTCATCACATCTAGTTTAGTTTCTTTCTCCCACAAAGTTCAATTTTATTGGCTTTGTTCACAATAGTACAGTTCAGTCCCAACCTCCCACAAAGATAAAAAGTAGGAAAATTGACTAGGTGATTAATTCGTTAGAATCCATCGGTCATGCGGACCCTCTATTTGGCCTATCTTATTTTGGTTTGGTTGGTTTCCCCGCTTTGGTACAATTTCACTCCATTTCCTCGTAAAAGTAAAAAATATAAAATTTTGACTAAGTTTCGATCTTGCAGAAATATGTTGGTCATCTAGACCTTCCTTTTGATTCACTTGGGTCTGGTTCCCTTAGGTCCTTTCATAAATTTCTCATTTGATATCGTTTCCTTGCAAAATTAAAAACATGAAAAAGGTGGCTAAGTTTAGGCCTTGTAGGATTCCAATGCCCAAGTGAAAATTACCTTTTAATATTCATTTGGTTCACTTGGATTTCTCTTCTTTGCGGGAAAGTGATGCCCAAGTTGAAGTTGTAGGATTTTCCATTTGAAGTGAACATTTCCACATCCCAATGGTATTTTTTCAATTTTCAATTACTAGCCTTTTCTTCATAACCATAGTTATTTTTTAAAGAGGCTAAGTTTTGTAGGAATTTCCATTTGAACTTCTCCTTTAGTGACATGCTAAATCCATTGCTATCTATTTAAGTCATGCCTTGAAGCCTTCCACTTCATCTATTTACTGACCCCTCTTTCCCCACAACCAAAAAGTCTTTTCTCCATGTGCATATTTTATCACTTAAATTTCTTGCAGAAAGAGGATATGCATCAATATTGTGCACTATCATAGTTTTGAATTTTCTAAACCCTCCAAGGATGTGACAATGTTCCTACCGTCCAATCATGTACAACCAAATAAAATCAATGTTTTGGACTTAAAGGTACCTTGTGGGGGCAATCCATGGCCCAAATTCAAACTCTCAAATTCATATTGACAATCAATATTCAAATCTAGGAAAATGGATATTGTTGTATTAGATTTTTTATGTGAATATCATGCTTTTCTTATACTACTTGAAATTAAATGTTTTAGCGGCACCCATTTGCACTTCTTTGATCCCATGACTTCTTCGATGCCTTTAATAATCTTCAATTCTCTATAGATCAAATTTATGCCACCATACTCCTTTTAGCATTCTCGAGCATTTGTTGTCACCTCAAATGTCCATGACTACATCTATAGTGAATTTTGTGGGGGATTTCATAATTGATCTTTCAAGTCATCAATACTCATCCATCCTTATGACATCAAGAATTTCCCTTGTCTAAAAATTAGTTTTGGATTTCTAGATATCTACTTCTCATGTTTTCTCTATAGGTGATTAGGGTTAAGGTTTACAACATCAATTTTATTTTATGATTTAGTATAAAAGAAACTTTTGTATACTTTGTACATGTTCTTCTTCTCCCAGTTCTCTATAAAGACTTGCATTTTTCACATTTCTCTACTATTGTAACACAATTGTGCCTTTGAATGAACACAATTTCTATTTTTACCTGTGTTCACCTTATGCCCTTTGTGTAACTATTTTACCTTTGTATATGAATGATTTTTTTTCCATTTCCAGTTTTTGTATGCTATATTAAACTTAATTTTATAGCACACTATGGATATTTTCTTCTGTCTTGGCAAATTTTAAACTCTAACATCCATATATGTCTTAAGGTATATGCAAAAATATGTGACACAAAAAAGATGCCACTTTCTTTTTATGCCTAAAATGAGCATTTAGTGAGTGCCAAATTTGGTGCTCACCAAATGAAAATGAATTTTTAGAATGCTAGAGCCAAATTCTCTCTTTCTCTCTCTCACCCACTTTGATTAAGTCTTAGAGTTTAGGGTTTACGATTGATGATGGATAGTTGAGCTTTTACCTTTCACTCTCTCTCTACGCCCTTCCCTCTCTACTGATATTTCCCTTCTCTCTTCCTCTCTTCTCTCTCTCCCCTCTCTAGGTATCTCTCACCCCCTCCCCTCTCTACCTTTCCTTCCCTCCTTACCCCCATCTCTATCCCTACCTCCCTACCTCTCTCTTCTTCTCTCTCCCATCGCTCTCCATTCTCTTGATCACTACCTCTCCCTCCCTCCCTCTCTCTCTCTCTCTCCATCTCTAAGTCTCTCCCTCCTTCCCTCTTTACGTATCTACCTCTCCCTCCTTGTCTCATTACACATCTCTCCCCCCTTTATCTCTCTCACCTTTATCTTCCCCTATTTCCCTCTTTGTGAACTTCTCTCTCATTTTTTTCTCTCTCCCCCTCACCTCTCTACCTCTCTACTCTCTAGGTCTCTCAGTCACTCCTTGTCCACCTCTCCATCCTTCCTTATCCTTCTCTTTCTCTTCGTTCTTCTCTCTCTCTCCTCTTCTCTCTCCCTCCCCTCTTTAGGTCATCACCTCTCTATCTCCTCCTTCCCTAAGTCTCTCACTACCTTCATGTATATCTCTCCCTCCATCCCTCAAGTTACTCCTCTTTTTTTTTCTTTTTCTTTTGTGTCTCCTCTTCTCCTCTCTCTCTTTGTTCTTTTGTCTCTCCTCTCTTTGTTATATTTTTCAAACATGGGATATTTTTGAAAAAATGGAAACAATGACTTTCCATCCATGGAGGTATTGAAAATATTTTTTGTTGTTTCTTGCCAAACATTTCAGGTTGGAGCTGTTTGTTGCTCATTTCTTCAACATGCCATAAATTTTTCCCCAATGCTCTATTTTCCAAAAACAAATAGGTGGTGAAGAGAGCTACATAACTATAAGGTTAATTAATGATATCAAGTTTCCACAATCCATGTTATAAGGTTAATTTTTCTATATTTTGTCTCAGGTTAATTTTGTATTAGAATTTTTAATTTTGGTTATTTTGACCCTATTGAGCATTGTATCTTGGAAAAGGATTTTTAAACACACTAAACTATAAATTGTCAACCTTATAATATTTTTGGGGGATTTTTTGATACTAGTGAAAATTGTGGGGGTTTTCTTTGCATTCTTGTGTTCACTTTCTTTTGCATCTCTTCATCATGGCTTCAACAACATTTCCTTTTCTAACTACATACAATTATTTTGATTGGAAGTATAAAATGCAAATTCACTTAATAAGTCTTAGTTTGCATAAAATAACAATAGGATTAAAAACTAAACCTACAAAAGATGAAGAAAAGCCCAAGTGGTTTCATAGATGTGATGACACATATGGATCATTGTGTTTGTCTATATCACTTGATTTTCTCTTTCATATTGAATCTTCGAGTACTCTAAATGAAATATGGAAAATGCTAGAATCTACTTTTGGCACTCAAGATTCTATGAGGGGTCATATGTTGGAAAATAAATTAATCAATTTAAGTCTAGGAAACTTCAAAAAAATTCAAGATTTCAATTTTCTTCACCAAATTGAAATCACTAAGGCTACAACTACAACAATATGGAATTGATAAGAAAGAAGAACAACTAATTCCAAGCATTCTCTCTGAGCTACATTCTAAATATTGAATGTTTTTTTCTACCTTTTATGCTACTAAGAATGCATTTGGGTCCAAATTCAGCATGCCATCTTTGGATGATTTTACTACTTCTCCCGTACAGGAGCAAGATAAACTAATATAGGTGGGAACTCTTAAGTATTCTAAGTCACATGCCTTGGATGCCAACCATGGAACAAATGAATGAAGACACAGTGATAATAAGGATAAGAAAAAAAAGAATAACAAAGAGAAGAAGGATTATAAATTAACTGCTCCAAAAGTAGATAATGAAACCTCATCTTCAAAAGGCGACAAGTGTAAGAAATTGAAGGTCAAATTTGCATATTGTAAATGACCTGGTCATGATGAGCACAAATGTTTGAAGAAACAAGTACATCACTTGACACACATTATTGAAAATAATAATCTTAGTGTTCAAATGAGGGGTCTCACAAGGCCATAAACAACAAGGGGAAAGGAAAGGGCAAGGCTCTTGTAGTAGTTGCTTCTCCACCATCCACATGGATTTTTTTGAGGATGAGATTGTATTTTTGGAGTCATGTACTATGCCATGTCCATTTTAATGGATGATGACACTCCTATTGAGGTGTGTGGGAGAGGGTATGTTGACCTAGGGGAAGGCACATTTCATGATGTTCTTTTTGTTCCCTCATTATCAACTAATGGGTATGTGTAGGATCATGATGGGCCAAAAACTGGCAATATGTAACTCATATGATGGCCCATGTGGCTGATGACTTTTTTTTACCCAAAATTGATGAAACGAAAAGGGTTTTTAAAGGAGATTCTTAGCTTTCCACCAATATAAATTATGCTTTACTTTGAATTTAATAAATAATTATTATTCATTTTCTATTTGAATTACTGACTAAAGTCCTAATTGATAGGTTGATTGAAAAAAATCTATAGCTTTCAAATAGTATCACATTTTTGAATTTGAAACATGCATCACATTCTTCTTCACATACTATAGGATTAATTTTTTGAATTTTATGAAGTTTTGACCAAGTTAAGGTGGTTGGAACATTTGAGTTTTTATATTTTTAAAATTTGTAATAAAACATTTATAATTAATTATTTACTTTGAAAAATTACAAAAAAATATGCATCACATCGAGACATGAGTCCTCTACTTATATCTAAAATATTATCATTTTATTGTGGTTAGGGTGGTCAGACAAACACCTACTTCTATTTTTCCCTGAAATTTAAGTACTCTGCATTGAAATTTCAAATTTTTACCAAATATATTTATTTATTTTTAAAATAAACCTAGTAGTTTAGAAACTACATTCTATTTGCTATAGATTCTATTTGTATATATTTTTGAATTAATATAGATAGATTATTCAAATTTTTACGTCAAGTTTCCTAACTTTGATTTTTCTAAATTTTTTGCCACTTAAGGGCCTATTTTTTCCATGATGATCTTGCACATACCCTAATCTCATATCGATCTATCAAATCACTTGCACAAATACATACAAGTGAGTTGAATTTACTTTTGATTTAGTGGTGATTCATGAGTTGCACAATGATTCTATATTTGTAGTTAGGGGAGCAGATCATCCATCGCAACTTTATTTATTCTCTCACTTTGTTCCTAATCCACTTTTGTCTATTCTACTCACTCATTTAGATGATGCCAGTAATTTGTGGTATCAATGGTTTGACCACTTGAACTACCGCTACTTGTAGAAACTCAGTCAATAGGACATGGTTACAAGATTTCCTATAGTTCATTTTTTTGATGGTGTTTGTCAAGTTGCATTCTTGGAAAGCATCTTGAAGAGAAATTTGATAAAGGAAAAGCTTGAAGAGCCTCACATATTTTGAATTTGGTACGTAGTGATTTGACATGGCCATTTCCAAAATCATCTTTTAGTAGAGCTAGATATGTTTTGAAATTTATTGATGAATTTTTTAGGTACACCATTGTGTACTTTCTCAAATAAAAGTCTGAAGTCTTTAAATTATTCTTGGAGTACAAGGATTTTGCAAAGAAACAAACTAGGAAATCCATCAAATTTTTTCATATAGATAATGATGGGAATATGTCAACCACAGGTTTGTGTAGTATTGTTCTTTAGAAGGAATTTCTTTGAAACATATAGTTCCCTACAATCCATAGCAAAATGATGTTGTAGAACAAAATGATAGGTACTTGAAAGAGATGTCCAATTATATGATTCACTCTAAGTATTTGGCAGCACCTTTTTGCGTAGAAACCCTTAGTTAAGCACTTTCAAGTGTTTGGATCTAGTGCATGGGCTCACATTCTAGTAAAGAAATGCAAAGATACATATCCACAAATTAATTCTTGCATATTTTTTGGATACCTATGTCAAAAGCTACATGATTCTCCATCGTACAACACATGACTTCTCCTGACACCATCAAATTGGATTCCTTACATCATGATGATAGTTATTCAAAGGATCATAATCCTTCTAATCTTTATGAGGATTCTTCTTCCTCTAATTCATATGATGACAGTGTTGATGAGGTTGCACATGATCTACCTTTTGAAGATGATGATTCTCCTCCTAACTCTCCTCTAACCACATGGCCTCTTTGGCCTCGCCAAGTAGTGTAGTCAATAGCGGATTAGACAAGGGATCCTTTAGATCACAATAGAACACAATCATAGTTTCAGGATGTTCCACATATCTTCCTTTTCATAGCTTCCAATCCACAGTCCTTTTAGGAAGCTTTTGATGTCCCCGAGTGGTATTTAGCGATGCAAGAAGAATTCAATTCCTTGGAGAGGAACCACACTTGGGATCTTGTCCTACTTCCTAAGGGAAGGAAAATTGTTCAATGGAAGTGGGTATATCAAACAAAATTTCAACAAATGGGTCAGTTGAAAAGCATAAGGCACATTGGTTTCCAAAGGATTCTCCCAAGTTCTAGGGATTGACTATTCTGAGACTTTTGCACTAGTCGCTAGAATGAATTCCATCCAACTGGTCCTTGCTATCGCTACATCACATAGATGGAAAGTTCATCATATGGATGTGAAGAGTTCTTTTCTTCACAATGATCTTCAAGAGGAGATATACATGGAGCAACCATAGGGGTTCATTCAAGATCCTTCACTTGTGTGTCATCATTAGAAGTCTCTCTATGACCTCAAATAGGACCCTCGAGCTTGGTATGCCAACATTGATCCCTTCATTCTAAAGTGAGGTTCACTTGATGAAATTATAATCCTAATTTCTATATTTTACAACAATATGATACTCACACCTTCTTGGTTCTCTATGTTGATGACCTGTTGATCACAAGAAGTCACTCACCCACCATTCAGGTAGTGAAAATCGTCCATGATCAATTTTTGATATTATACTTGGGATTATTGCACCACTTCATAGGGATTCAGATCACTCAGTATTCTACAAGTATCTCTCTTTCACAAACTAATTATACACTTTACATGCTCTAGAGGTTTCACATGGCTGATTGTAACCCTACACCGACTCCATTTTTGTTAGGGGTTAAACTTGAGGCTAAGTGTTTTTCACCCTTGGTGGATGGCACTTTGTATGTACAACTTTTTGGTATTCTCATCTATTTGACTCATACTAGGCTAGACATTTCATATGTTATAGGTATGGTCTCTCGATTCATGTAGGAGCCACATGAGTTGTAGTGGAAAGAAACTAAGCATATTCTTCACTACATCAAGGGTACTCACAATTATGGGATTCACTATGCATTGGGCATGGATTTTGACTTGGTGGAACACACAAATTTAGATTAGGCAGGTGATTCTCAGGATCACAAGTCTACTTTATGGTATTGCTTCTTCCTTGGTTTTGATCTGATTTTTGGTCGAGCAAGAAGCAATTTTCTAGTGATATTTCATCTATAGAGGTTGAGTATCGAGGAGCAATTAATTATACTATTGAGGTTATTTGTCTTCAAAATATTCTCATTGAGTTTAGCATTCCCTTTTGGAAGCCTACAATCATCTTTTGTGACAACCAAAGTGTGATTCAGATCTTACACAATCTAGTCCATCATTACTGGACCAAGCATATTGAGATCCACATGCATTACATTTGGGAATTGATTCATTCAGAGATCATCAACCTAAAGTACTATCCAACATCATATCAGACTGCAGACATCTTCACCAAACCCTTCACTGAGAGAAAGTTACTTCATTTATGAGCTTTGCTTAGGGTGTAGTTGATGTCCTCTTTGGGTGGGCTACTTAGTCCTCTTCTTCTCTCTATTTTGGGGTGTGTTCTCTCTCTATTTATAGGGGATGCTTCTTCTTCTTGGGGGGGGGTACATGGGTACCTAACATGGCCTCATTTGTCGAGACCCATTATCTTTTATGTCCTAAGTTGTGCATAAGGGGGGTGTTAGTAGGTTTTTATTTTCCTAGTGGGATAATATATTTTCCCTTAGTTATAGTTTTTTTCTACACATTTATTAAGCTTGCTTAGGATAATAAAGTGAGTTTCTCATTTAATAACTAGAAGATAAAGTGATGAGTTTCCTCCACCTTTTAGGAGTGGAGTATTTACTTTTTCATCACTTTATTTAATGTTGGTGGTTACTGGTGGTAAATTCTCATTAGTTGATTTTCCGCCTCCATCCTCTCCTTAGTTCTATATAAACTCACTACCTAGCTTGTATTTTTCATCTTGGAAGCTCTTAATGCAATTCTAACATCCTAACGTTACATAATCTCTCAAAGTTTTGGTTTGCATTATTTATGTTTTTCTAATTTATGTAACTTTGATTTTCTATTAAAAAGTTCATTGTTTATTCAATATATTTCATATTTCTAACAGATATTTCAGCATAATATTGTTATAACAAATGTACTTGATTATAATGGATAGTGAGAGCTTCTATTTATAGAAGGATGCTCAAATGGATCTAGGGATAAGATCAATGGATCATGTTGAGAAGTGTTCTCAAGCAAGAGGAAGAAGACAAGTGTCATGTGAGAGATAAAGGAGAATTGAGGCTTGGATGAGAATGATTGGATATGATTTTGGAAGAATGTGATAGGATCTCAAGAGAGGAAAATCTTTGACTTTTTTCCCATCTCAAGAGAGGTGTAATTTAAAATTAGATTTTATGGAGAGGAGAGAGATGGCCCCATACAAAGTCAACTTAAAAAGTGGCATTTGTCCTTAGTGGATTTAATGAGAGGGAGGTGAGGATTTACTAGGTAAATGGAGAAGCAAGCATGTGAGGGGGAGTGACACATGGAAAATGGTGAATTTTAAAATTAAAGAAAAGGTTAAATAGAGGTTAATGAGGCATAATCAATCAAATAATTTTTGGGTTTTTAGAGGAAATAGGTGGTGGTGGCTAAGGTTGTATTATTTTAAATAATTTAATCTTAGAGAGGATAGGCCAATAAGAAAAAATAATTAAATAAATATTTAATTAATTTATAAGAATAATGGGATAATTAATTCAATAATGGAATATTTAATTAACTTTGAAGAATAATGGGATGGTTAATTAAATAATAGAATATTTAATTAATCTAAAAGAATAACATGATAATTAATTAAATAATGGAATATTTAATTAATTTAGAAGAATGTCAGGATGATTAATTAAATAATGGAATATTTAATTATTTTGGATATAGAATGAATTAATTAAAAATTAGAATTTTAATTCATTTTAATGTAAAGTTAGATTTGGGGTGTCTACAATTAGTTTCTCAAACATAGTTACAATCTACCAAAATGGATTTACATAAATACATAATCTAATATACTTTTAGACTTGCCACATGGGCTACAAAATAACACTACAAGATCCTTGTATGATCCACTAGCCTATTGGTACTCCACATTGTAAACATGATTGACTTGTTCACCTCTCAATCCTTTCTCTATTGTTGTTGTCTTATTATAACTCCACTACTTTACTTAGCGTTCTTTTCTTGCCTCTATTTTTAATACAATCTCATATTTATACTTGTCTCTAATTTTCTAAATAATTTTCATTGACCTCAAGATGGTGCAAAGCCTAAAACCACATGAAATACGTCATTGACTTGCAATGACAAACTCATGGATTCCAATGGTCCATGGTGGATAACCTCTATGTGGCTCATCACAAACCTTCCCAAAGGTCCACTCATCCGTTTAGAATATCCACCCTTGGTGAAAACCAAAAATCACCTTTTGTAAATCATAATAATTCTAACTAAACATCTCTATCAACTAGTAGATGTTCATTTACTAAATAAAAAACTAGACTCCAAATAATATAAAACTTCACTCGAAGACCAATAAAATACACACATAACTATCATGGAAACTATAATACTTAATTAAACAACTTTTTCTATTAATTATCTATCTAACATATAATTCACTTAGATTCTTATCTATTTAGACACATTATGTATTATCCATGACACCCTTAGGATTCTCATGCATCAATAGTTGTGCATAGCATAGAGTTCAATGAGAGAGATTCTATTCAAGGAAATTCATAGTGGAGGATTGGGAGGACACTTTGGTGTAGATTAGATAACAAATATGTTGGAGTAATGTTACTCACCATGTTTATATTGAAAAGCTAATATATTTATTTAAAGACACACCTTTTTAAGTGGCTAATGATGTTTCAAAATCACTAGATTGTATAGGCCATTTCTAATACTAGAGAGGCCTTGAGCTGAGATTTCCATGGATTCTTTTGTTAGAATATTGTGAACCTAGAAATTTAATGATTTTATCTTCATAAATATAAACAAGTAACACATTCATTCCTTGTCAAAAGTCAAATGATGCATCCAATATTATAGATTTATTCTTGAAAGAGGTAGCTAGGTGAAACAAAAAAATAGAGGATGAGAGTTGGTGGGGAATGTATGAATGTGTTGTAATGTATGATTCACTTATCTTTCTTCTAATTTCATTAGGAAAAGAGATCTCCCAAAGGTAGGATTGACTTTAACCCTTAGGTGATTCAACCTTATTAGAGGGTCTATTGTTTCCTTTACGACATAAAATGATAAATATGGCTAAAATTCACTTTGGGGAGATAAAAATAAAATACCTAATAAACTCAATTATGAATTGTAAAACTTGAAATGTATATTTAAAGGATGAATGATGTAGGAGCATCCCTAGTTGTAAAGCAATCTTGTATCAACCAAAAACATTTTTTTTCTTACATTTCATTCAGTAGCAGTTTCTAAATTTTACTTTGCATTTCACCGCATTATTGTTTCTCATCTCACAAAGTAGGATATAACATCTACACGAGGTCATCCACAACATATCTATATTTCAGATCATTTGTATTTATTTTCAGAAATTTATCCCTCTCAAAATATGACTCTATTTCACAGTCAAAGCATTTGGGGTTGACTTGGTCTAGATCTCTTAGTGAAGACATATTCCAAACCATGTAGAGCTTAATGGTAGATCATATAAGAATTTTGGGTCCAATGGGATCTATCTTGGAGATTCACAATTCATTTCATTTCATGAAGGATTATCTTTTCATGTTTTGAGGTTGACCTTCACATTAATCATTCACTAGATTTTGTAAACCTTGTGGCTGATGCAAACCTTTGTTGGAGTTGGAGGATCATATATAAGATCATTTATAATTCATTGTAATCACTCGTTAGTAGTTAGTTAGGATTCTTATGATTAGAGTTTAGATATTTTCAATCTACCCTATTGAGGGATTATGATAAGGACTTTGGTCAGTTGTAATGTTGAAAGCCCTTGCAGCAAGCTTGTGAGACTTGGTTATTCACCCATGAGGCATATGATGCATGTAAGATTTCCAATTCAATAAAGAATCATATTTACAAAATATTTATTTGTGTTATTTATGTTGTGTTGACTCTAAGTTACATAGTTTGGACTGTTCTTTCAAAACCCTCCATCCATGACAACACCAAGTGATATTAGAGCGATTTTGTGAGTCTTGAAGGTATTCCTTGAGGTGAATAGATCACTGACTTGAGGAAGACTACGTGTGTTTTCAACTAATCACCGCTTGTGAGGAAATTGCAGCCCTTGTAGCTAGATTATTGAATTGAGGCAATTGCACTAAATTTGAGGGGAGAGATGTCGCCGAGGAGACCGCTTGATTTGCTAAATTTCACTAGAAGAATGGATGAAATGTTAGAGATGATGTGTGAAATGGGATTCTGATTAGATGCAATAGCAGAAGACTGAAGGAAAGGCCTAAACCCTAAACACGAGGATGAAAGTGATGATGAAGCAGACCATGTTGTGAATTGAATTGAAGAAGCCATACGTGAAGAAGAAGAATTAGATCAGATGAAGATGTTGAAAGCGATATCCAAAATTGGTAAGCAACCTAGAGTTGAAAATGAAAATTATGTATAAAATTTAAACCCTAAAGAATTTTATTGATTGGATCAGTGAAATGGAAGAATACTTCGAATATGAAAAAATTGAAGATCCAAAAAGAGTGAGATTTGTGAAAACAAAATTGAAAGATCATGCTACTGTATGGTGGAAAGAAGTTCAATTGGATAGAAATATCTAAGAGGAAAATATAAAACCATAAAATGGGATAGAATGATGAAAAAATTGAAGAACCAGTTTATACTTGTTGATAAATGAGCTTGAATTCCTGAAAATATTATAGAACTTGAGGAAAAAGGAGAAATCAATGAAAGAGTATACTGAATAATTCTACAAGATGATCATTAGGAGTGGACATAGTGAAGCAAGAAAATAAGGTACATCAATGGACTGAGAACAAACATCCAAGAATAATTGAGCTTGGTGAAGATGACATCAATAGAAGAGGCATACCAGTTTGCATTAAAAGTGAAAGATAAGTTGAATAAGAAATTTGAACAAAGATAGAGAATTGCAAGAGGAAGATTCTAGAGGAATGGATCACATTCTAGAGAAATAAGACCTTACGCAAATCAAAACAAAGATGGAAAACCCTACCAGAGTGAAGAAAAGATCACAATTCATACCGTAGAGGGAGAGAAGATATAAATTTCTATCGCAGTGACAAAGGAGGACATAATTCTTACCACAATGAGGGATTCTAGAGAGATGAAGGAAAGATATGAGAAGATACCATTCAGAGGAACCTGTTCAAGTGTGGAGGTGAAGTACATAGAGAATTTGAGTGTCATTAAGGAAATACTAGAAAGAAAATAGAGCATATCAGAAGAGAAGCTTATGTAGATGAAGAACTTGTTGAATCCCCTAATTCAATTGGGAAACTAGAGAAAGGTGAATCACTAGTGATGAGAAGAGATTTGATGCATGGAGAAGTAATTGAGGAACCATCACAAAATAAAAGTCTATTAAGAACTAGATGTAAGTCCAGAGGAAAGGTATGTAAAGTTATCATTGATAGTGGTAATACTAATAATCTAGTTTCAGAAGAGATGGTAAACAAGTTGAATTTGGAAAAATTGAAACATATGAACCCCTATAGGATAGCATGGATTCAAGATGAGTATAAGATATTGGTGAATGAGAAATTTTTGGTGAAATTTCATATAGGATCATATAGGGATAAAGTATTGTGTGATATTATGCCTATGAATGATTTTCATTTACTATTAGCAAGACCATTGCAATATGAGACTTCAAATGGTAAAATAATTAAGTTGATACCTTTAGAGGAAAAGAAGAAAACTGAAGTTTGTGGCATTGTTAGACTATGTTTGGTAGATGGAAGGAATTTTTTGGATGGATTGAGTCATGAAAATATGTGTTTTGCATTAATTCTAGAGAAGAGTGGGAGTTCAGAGATAGAAAAGGATGTTGATCCACCATAGATAGAAGTAGCATAAATGTTGACATAGTATGAATACATCATATTAGAAAATGTACCAGATGGTCTACCGCCAGTCCAAAGTATCAATCATCATATAGGCCTAATAACGAGAAAATTTTTTCCAAACAAGGTAGCACATAAAATGACATCAATAGAGAATGCAGAACTAAACCGGTAGATACAAGAGTTTTTGAAGAAAGTATTGATTAGAGAAAGTTTAAGCCCATGTGCGGTACCTATTTTACTTGCACCAAAGAAATATGAAGAGTGGAGAATGTGTATAGATTAAAGAGAAATCAATAGGATCACTATATGGTAATGATTTCCATTCCCAAGGATGGATGGCATTATGGACTATTTGAGTGGAGAAAAGTATTTCACAAAGATTGACCTAAAGAGTGGATATCATCATATCAAAATCAGAGATTGATGAATGAGGTATTAAAGGAATTCTTGGGTAAGTTTTTCATTGTTTACTTGGATGATATTCTAATTTTAAATAAGACTAGAGAAGAACATTTGTGGCACATCAAACAAGTATTGCAGACGTTGAGAGAAGAGAAGTTGTTGATTAATGTTAAGAAGTTTAGTTTTATGAAGTCAAAGTTGGTATATTTGAGTCTAGTTATTTCTATCGAAGGATTGATGATGGGCCCTAAGAAATTAAGAGCAATTGTTGATTGGCCTACACCAGTAAACATTGGAGAGGTAAGCTAATCATTTCAAGGATTATCCAGCTTCTACCAAAAGTTTATCAAAATATTTAGTAGAATTTGCACACCTATGACAAAGACAATGAGAGAAGACAAGAAATAATTTAAGTGGACATCCAGAGCACAAAGGAGTTTTGAATTGTTGAATCAAAAGGTGACAGGACAACTAGTATTAGCATTACTTGATTTCAAAAAAGTATTTCAAGTTGACTGTGATGTAAATAGAAATGCAATTAGAGAAATGTTGAGTCAAGAAGGAATACCTATAGCTTATTTCAGTGAGAAGTTGAATGATTTCAAAAGAAGATATTCAATTTATGATCAAGAATTTAATGTCATAATTCAAGCCTTGAAGAAATGGAGACATTATTTGTTTCCTAAGGAGTTTTTGTTGTATATAGATCATCAAGCTTTATAGTATTTGAATAGTCAAGGGAAGTTGAATCAGAGACATGTGACATGGGTTGAGTTCTTGTAGAGTTATACATTTGTGTTGAAGGATAGGAGTGGAAATTCAAACAAAGTTGCAAATGCATTGAGCAGGAGAAGGAATTTGCTGATAGAGATGAGAATATAAGTATTAGGTTTTGAAGAATTGAAGCACATGTATGTGAATGATCTAAATTTTGAGGAAGCTTAGAAAGCATGTATGGAACCAGTAGTGATATACCAAAGCCAATGGTTGGACTATTTCATTCAATAAGGCATATTGTCCTAGGGAAATCTATTGTGTATTTTGAAGATTTCAATGAGGGAGAATTTGACCAAGGAGAAACATAGTGGAGGACAAGCAAGACATTTTGGAGGTGAAAAAATAATAGCTTTGGTGAGTGAATATTATTTTTGGCCATAGATATACAAGGATTTCAGGAAGTTTTTTTAGTTGTAGAATTTATCAAGTAGCAAAAGGGAGCAGTCAGAATACTAGATTGTACAAACCTTTGAAAGTACTAGGGAGACCTTGGGAGGACATAAGCATGGATTTCTTATTGGGATTACCAAGAGCAAAAAGAGGATATGATTCTATAATGGTAGTAATGGATATATTTTTTTAAATGGAATATTTCATTCCTTGCAAGAAGACTAATGAGGTTGTGCATATTGCTGAATTATTTTTCAAGGAGATTGTGAGATTGCATGGATTATGTAAGAGTATAGTTTTAGACATCAATACTGAGTTCATTGGATACTTTTGGAGGAAATTGTGGAAGCAAATGAAGATAGACTTGAAGTTCATTTCATCATATCACCCATAGAAAGATGGAAAATCAAAAGTGGTAAATAGAAGTTTTGGTAACCTGTTAAGATGTTTGGTTGGAGATAAGGCAAGAAATTGGGATACAGTTCTACCACACGAAGATTTTTCATACAATAACTTAGTCAATTGGACCATAGTGAAGACACTATTTGAGATTGTGATAGGAGTACATCCTAAAGGAGTTGTGGAGCTAAGTGATATTAGTATGGAGAACACAAGGAGTGTAGAGGTAGAAGAGTTTATAGATTTCATGGAAACATTGCATAATCAAGTCCAGAAGCACTTGTCGGACATGAATAGTAAGTGTAAGGAGAAGGAAGATGATCATTGAAGACATAAGGAGTTTTTTGTGGGAGACGAAGTGATGGTATATCTAAGGAAGGCAATATTCCTAGTTGGAGCATATAATAAGTTGAAGATGAGGAAGTTTGGAGTGTGTAAGATTCTAAGGAAGTTTGATTTTGGAAATGCTTTTGAAGTGGAGTTATTGGAGACATTGGGTATATCACCTATTTTCAATATTTCCAACATACATGAGTATCATGAAGGATAGTCAAGTAGCAGTAGAAGTGAAGTTGATTAGAGGGAATAGTTACCACACCAACCACTAGAGGAGATTGAGCAAATTTTGGATACCAAAAATAGAAGGAGCACTAGGAGCAAGCAATACCAAGAAGATCTAGTGAAGTGGAAAGGTACACTAGTGGAGGATTCATCAAGGATTTCTTAGGCTGAAGTTTCTATCTTGGTTTTCCTCTTATCCTTGGAAAGTGAGAGACCCACTTTTCTTCCAACCTTGGGTGTCTGATGCAAGAGCATACTTGGTTGTAAAGAATCCTATATCAACCAAAAACATTTATTTTCTTGCATATAATTCAATAGTAGTTTTTAAATTTTATTTTGCATTTCACTGCATTATTGTTTCTTAGCTCATGGAGTGGGATATAGCACCTACATGAGGTTATCTACAACATATATCTTGATTTTAAGTCATTTTCATTTGTTTTCAGAAAGTTATTGCTCTTAGAATTTCATTGTATTTCACAGTTAGAGCATTTGGGGCTGACTTGGTCCAAATTTCTTAGTGTAGACCTATTTCGGAACATGCACAACTTAATGGGACATCATATAAGAATTTTGGGTCCAAATGGATCTATCTTGGAGATTCACAATTCATTTCATTTTGTGAAGGATTATATTTTCATGTTTTGAGGCTAACCTTCACATTAATCATTCATTAGGTTTTGTACACCTTGTGGTGATATGGACACTTGTTGGAGTTGGAGGATCATACATAATATCATTTTTAATTCATTATAATCCTTCATAAGTAGTTATTTAGGATTCTTATGATTAGAGATTAGATATTTCTTATTTTCCTTATTGAGGGACTGTAATAAGGCCTTTGGCTAGTTATAATGTTGAGTTCCTTTGTGGAAGGCCTGTGAGCCCTAGTTATTCACCCATGATGCATGTAAGATTTCCAATTCAATAAAGAATCATATTTGCAAAAAAATATTTATGTTATTTCTGTTGTGTTGACTCTAAGTTGCTCAGTTTAGATTGTTCTTTTTGAACCCTCCATCCACGAATGCACCAATAACATAAATATAAATAACACACTATAGGAAATCTAAGAAGGGTAGAATGACATGTACTAGGCTCCAAAAGTGGTTGTTGAGTGTCTTGTTGGGACATATTCTCCCTAGGACAAATGGGGCTCTACATAGGGTTTCAAAATCTAATTTCACAGTCCTCTAATCTTGAATCTACAATCTGATTCCTCCAATTTCCACTATCAAAAATTCAGAAATAAATTTTAAAAATAAGTTTCTTTGGCTTAACAACTTTGATGACAACTTTGACAACTTTGAAAAATTGCACTTTTGATCCAATGTTTAACCCTTCTTCACTTGCAAATCTTCACACACAAAGAGAGGGAAATTTTGTTTATTTTTTATGAATAGGGGTTTGTTTTGGTTAAACCCGATTTGGTAATTAAAACTTGATAATGAAATATAATGATAAATGATAAGGATTAATGAATGAGTAAATCTATGTCATAACTCACCAAACCTTCAACGGATACCCTTAGAGGACTAAAGTCCAGCATTTCTCTCTAAGGATTGGATCTTGCATGAATTGGCTTGAATGATAGCTTTATTTGACACTTGAATGCTTGAAACCTACATCACAATGTTATCTCCAAAACATAATATGAACACACATGACTTTAACATAATGATATGATCTTGATTGTTGTTGTAGATGCTTGGTAAATCTACTCTTCAATGCTTTTGACAAAAATTTCTCTTACGATTGATCTCTTGAAGTCTTAGGATTTCAATTGATAAAATAACTATGTATTTATAGGTGGTTAAATCTAATTTCTCAAAAATTAGATTCCATAAGCTGACATTTGAAACTTGAATTTGCATGATTAAAATGTCACCAAAAATATATTAAAAATTGGGACCTAGAACTTAAGGAGGACTTGGGTGAATGGGTCCTAGGACCTAAATCTAGGACACACAATTTCCAAGGAAATTAATTTAATGTTAGCATTCATTTAATGTTGGTTTCCCTTTCAAAAATAGGAATAATAAGGCTTAGGAATGCATAATTTAGGTAATTGGAAGCTTAATTGATTCTAATTAATTAAGGGGATGCAAACATAGTGTGAAATGTAAAGGAGTACATTTTTCTACACTAAATTTATCCCCCACTTTAGTGAGAGTATGAGCCCTATGCTTAGACTCACACTAAAGTAGACAAATAAGTCAAGAGAGATCTAATTGTACAATTGTATGAAAGATGAGATGACAAAGATCAAGGAGGATGATCAAGCCCCCAGGATCAAAGATCCCATGTCAAACCAACAAAGAAAAAAAGAGACATGTGAATGCACTAGTGACACAAGATACATCATACAATGTCAAAATTAATTCCAAGAAAAAGATGAACTAGCAAATTGTGTTATGACAAGTCCGTCAAACATGCTCTCATGGCACCACAAACAAGTAGGTTGTGTTATGCAAGGTTTCCATAAGAAACATGCTCACAAGTGTAGTTTGATATACACTCAATAAGCCTAAACAAGTGAGAAACACACAAGTTCTAGTGCAGTCTGATATACACTAGGTGTGTACCCAAAAAACAAGTGGTGATGGGAAATTCATGCCAAGTCTACAGGCTTCCATACATCAACCATACCAAAATTTATACTCCCTGACAACTTTGATAAGGCGCCTAAAAATCACAAGGCTAGCAAGCTACATTATGCTAGACACTCATGAAACAAAGGCACTACCAAGCAAGTTGTGTTATGCTTAGTGGCAAAAAAATTTGGTTTAAGATAGTCAAAGGGGTTTTTCTTAGTTCATGAAAGGTCTCAATTTAGGGAACTTGATGCTTGATATCACCATTAAGAGAGGACTATCTAAGAGATAAAATATTCACACCTTAGGGAATACAAGCCATAACATTAAACTTAAACTTACTTTACATTGCCCTCAGATAGTCCTCTCTTAATGATGATTGGCTGAAAAGTGGTAGCATGACTTCACACGACTGCATGGATGAACTCATTTCCAATCTCTATTTTTGGTTTGTAATTCCCATTTGAATTGGCGATCAGCGATGGCAATTGCTCTTCATCGCCCATTGCAAATTTGAAAGCTCTCCTTATTGTATTGGTGATGAGAGATGGCGACATTTTCTTAGGCATCACTATTTGGTTTAGCTTGTTCCACATTCCATCAGAGATGTGCGATGGTCGGACCGTAAGGGCATTCGAGGTAATTTTTAAAATTTGATTAAAGGGTGAAGAAATAATATGAGGTGATGAGTTGTTGTTGCAGTGAATGGAGGAAGATAGAATTGTTGGTTGATCACTATAAACATTTGCTTCGTGTCATCAATGGAGAAGTTGTTGTGTGTGAGGAAAAAAAGTGAATATCTCTAATTGCTAATTTGTTTTATGTTTTCTCATTTCATGAGCAATGCGTGATGGTTATTCTCCCTATTTCTCCCATCGTTAATTGATTTTAGCATTCTCAAATACATTAGAGATTGGCGATGAAACTAAGTTGCATAGTTATTCTCGGGCATCACTATTTTAATTCTTGCCTTCTCAAATGAATTAGAGATAAGTGATGGAAAAGATTGGGGAGAAGTTAATGGTGGGCCCAAGTGAAAACATTTTTAAAGTTTTCTAAAATTTTAAAATGCTATGGGAGGAGGTAATTAAATGTTTTACTTAAAGTGGAAATTTTTTAATCTTGAGTGAAATATAAAACATAAGGGAAAATGTTTTGATGAAATATTTCCATGATCGGGTAAAATCAAAAGGCATCGGTAGGTCAATTTTTAATGCCCGATAAAACAAAGGAAAATACCTTTGTTGGGAATTAAAATTTTAATGATATGCAAAAGTAAAAGAGGGGCACGGATAAATAATTTTGTAATGTGAATATTTTATTCACTGTGCAAAATATTTTTTGGAGAGGTTTTTATAGAGAACACCATTTTCACACACCTGGATGAATATGAACAAAGGGGGTAAAATCTTTTGCAAGATAAAGGTATTTTCAAGAAAATGACAGAGATGAATGATGAATGAACTCAGGCTGGGGAATATTTTTTTGTTGAAGATGAGCAGGTGCATGAAGCATGAATATAAGAGTAGGTTGAATATTGTTCTGCAAGCAAAGGCAATTACTAATCTATGGACTTGAATATGCCAAATGTCATTATGAGATCTCCATTTAGGGTTTTTCACTTTCCTTAAGTGCAAATTTTTCTCTTTTAGAAAATAAGGTTGTTCACTTGGTCTCATGAGAATACTATTGTAATAGGGTCTAAAATGTATATTATGATTTTAAGTTTTTGAAGTTTATTCTGAGTCCTGTAATTGATAATGTAATTGCAACACTGTCATATTAGATAAATAAATGACAAGATATTTTGAGTTAGTTTTCTCCATTGTACTAAACATTACATAAGTTATGAATATAATGAAATCAAGGATTTCTATTGTTCATCTTCTTGTATTTCCCTAAATGTTTGTTCACTATTATTACTCTTATTCAAGGAGTAAGTTAAATTGTACTAACAGGAATTAAAAAATTTACAACTGTATGCTAGGATTGCTAAGTATAACTGGTTTAGTTTCTATTATCAATGGTGTAATGCATCATCTGATAGGAATAGTTATGACAGAGTGGATGTTGTAATGAAATTGAAATTATTTAGTTTAGGTGACTCCACCCTATACTATGGCACTAGTCTTTTGATGTTGTAATTTCCTGAGATTATTTTGTGAGCAACTACAACTTTAAATCAAATTTACTTGTCTATCTCTATATGTGTGTGTGTGGAATTTAATGTATCACATGTCTCATGTTTAAGTTGGACACTTCCTGAAAGGTCAGCCAAACCTTAAGGGTACCATGTCTGCTAAGCATACAAAGGAGATTTATTTGTTCACTATGTGTTTGATACTATGACACACAAGTATCTAAAAGCACAAGGTCGGGATTACCCTCCCAGGTTTAACAGAGCCTGAATTGTAGGGGAGAAAGTGGTATTTTATTCACTCTCTCGTTCATTGGCTATATCAACCCGTTGAGTCTGAATATGAGAGAGTGGATACTCTTTAGGACTCATTGCATCTATTGATTTGGGAACCAACATGTGGTACTAGGATAATCACCAGGTTCAACACGTGGTGATGCTCTCTTGTTAGGAGGATCATCATGGTTATCATCTAAGCTCATAGAAGAGGAAAATAAAAAATTCAACTCTTTATGCACTTCCTCATCAATCTTAACAATCTCATTATCATCATCCAAGTTAATCACAATAGGAGGCCTAATGATAATATCCATTGTAGTTTCATGTTTTTGTTGTGGCGAAGGTGGAGAATCATCACACTTTTCTTGAGTTAGATTTTGATCTCATTTTGTTGGTTTATTCTCTTCTTTTAACTTAAGAGTAATAGCACGACGTCTATGCCTACACTCTTTAGCATTTCTATTTCTTTTTGCATGGTTTTCAACTTGTGATTATGTAGGAGTGAGTTTATCAACTGTAGGTTTCTTTTCTTCTCACAAGAGAGGAATGGAAGGAACCATCGAGGGTTGGTCAACCACTTTCTCTTTAGGTTTATAAACTTTTTTGTTCTTAGAAGGCACAATGGGAATTGTATAGTTATCTCTTGGTCTCTTATAGGAAATAGGAGGAGGATTTTTCATATAAAAATTTTGGTTACTCAGATGAGCTTTTGGTTCAATCATGGTTTTATTAATGATAGGAGACTCAAGCATGGGTTGAGGGATATTGCTAAGAGATGATTCTTCTATGTGTTTTGTTTTGAAATTTTGGTAACATTTGAAAAATAATTCCTCACGAGGCTTAATAGGTTCCATAGGTTCAGGCCAAAAGAAATCTAAGGATAAATTTCCATGGAAAGACATAGGATTAAAAACATTATGATGCACAATGAAAATTTCATTACCAAATGGAAAATTTAAGAATTTATGCACTACCGAGGGGATGAAATCCATGGAGCATAGTCATGGATAACCTAGCTTCACATGGAATTGGTTCAAAGATGGGATGATGAAGAATGATACATTTAACTGCTTCGGTCCAACTTTTAAGGGGAGAGTGATCGAATCTATTGTAGGGCAAGAAAAACCATTATGCTTTTTGATCCATGCTTTCGATTGTTCACAAGATTCTTGATAAAGTTCATGCACAAATAAGAATTCCTCAGTGATCAGATTTTCTACACACATGAGATCAATTAATATCCCATTAGTAGGTATTCATTAATTCTTTTAGCTATGTAAAGAGGACCATCGGGTGCATGTTTAATTATTTGATTTTGTGAGAAATTAATGTCAAGAGACATTTTGGTTTGGCCCTTATGAGTTTGAACTTCAATGTGTCTGACCATAATATCATGTTCATTATCACTTGAATTATCATCAGTTGTATTTTGTATGTTATCAACATTCATCACATAATTCTTGGTGTCACTAGCTTTAACAAATGAGATGTTATGAATTGGCATTGGATTGGTAAATATTTACAAATTTTGGTTGGGTGGGGAAATAGACTTATTTCCTTGATCATTAACACCATCAATCTAGATTTGATTAGAATCAATGAGGTCTTGCACAATATTTTTAAGACACGTACATCATTTTGTGTTGTATCCATTTTTTTGGTGATAATGTCAAAAGGCATTTGGATTATATTTTGGGGGTAAATGCTTAGTAGAATCAAGGGTTCTAATAGGAGGCAAGGTAATCAAGTTCTTACCCATGAGTTGCAACATGATGGAATGAAGGGTATCGGGTAATGGTGTAAATTATCTATTCCTGTCCTTGAATTGATATAAATTTATTGTCTTTATAAAAGTCACTTGAGATTGAACTTGTTGATATTTTTGAGGTGGATTTATTTGTATAACTCCCTTATTTTGTTTCTTGAATGATTGGAAATTATTATGAGGCATAGATTCAGATTTTCAGGATGGTTGGAGGAATTTTTCACTTCATGATGACTAACTAAATTCTAATAGTCATGGAGAGTTGTGCACAAGTGAGTGAAGGAAGGGAATCTCATCATCCCAATCTTATCTTGAATTTTTTTTTGCAAGTTTTCAGTGAACATGATTTGAATATTTCCATCAGGAATCTTAATGTTGATTTGTGAGTAAAGAAATTGGTATCGTGTTATGAAATCAATGACCTTTTCATCTCTGTTTTGTTTACATTGCATTTAATCTAGTAAGGCCATCTTGGGACAAATTTTCACTTGTGAATGGTTGAGGAAGGCATCAAAAATTTCATTGAATGAACTAATTGAATTGTTTGGTAAAGAGAAAAACCATTCCAAGGCTGTGTCTTTCAAGGATCTAGGGAAAATATTAGCCATGAGCTTGTCTTTGAAAATGAAGTCACTACATAAGGTTGTGTATGTCGAGACATGGTTGCTAGGATATCATTTACCACAATATTTCTCAAATCTAGGAATCTCAATGCCTTGTGGCATTTTTTCTTTCAATATCTCTAATGATAATGGGTTGCATTTGACATATTGTGAAAGTTGGCCATTTTGATTTTGGTTTAATGTGGAAAGTTTTTGTTGGAGGGATGAAACCTTTTTCAAAAGTTGGTTAAGGATAGAATCATTGGTTTTGTTTTGAGATGGAGATGAATAAGGTGGTGTATATGTGTTGGGAGGACAAGTGAATTGCAAGTTTGTGAGGGGTGATGGGTTAGGAGATATGATACATTTAAGTTCACAAAGCTAAAAGGATTCCCAATGGACATAGCTAAGGTTTGATTGAAATTGCTAGTTGGTTGTCTTGTTGTAGTAATAGTTGAATGAGTGTATGTAGGAATATAGGCCATAGTTGTAGGAGGAGGAATTTGATGTCCACCTTGACTTTGGGTGTATCCCAAAGTTTGAGCACAACTATCCATTGTAGTGAACATGATCGTTAATGATATGAGCTAAGCTTCACACAATTTCTATTCCCAATTTATTATGAAGTAGTCTTCTCATGTTATCTATGATAGGAACCACATTAGCGGCAATATATTCAACACTCTCAAGGTTTTTATTTTTTTCTAAGGCTTTATCTATTTTTTTCAAGTTTTCTTGAGGAACATGAGCAACAATGTTTTCAACATCAATGGGATTGGAGGTCATAGGATATGTTATTTCAGGTATGGATTCCAACATGGGTTGACTAGTGTTGAGTGAAAGAGTTAGAAAACCCAATATCCATAGTGGATGTATCAACATGTATAGGATGCCATGATTCTCAAACTACATCTCACTAAAGTATTAGCAATAGGAAACCTAGTTATAATACTCATACAAGTTTCACTAAACAAATATAGCAAACATCCAAAAAGAGGAAGCACTACAATGCAAGAATGTAAAAAGATATAGCAATTTTCAAATATAACATGCAAGAATTTTTTGATTTTTGAATGTAGCAAATTGAAAATGATATCTTTTGAATGTAAATTTTATTTTGAACAATGTACTTGTTTTGACCAATTAATTTGAATGAAAACAATTTTAGAAAACTGTAATTTTTCAAAAATTGAAACTGAGATCTAAAAACAAAAAGATGTAAAGTAGATAGAGACAAATTAATGTTGAGAAATTTAGAAAATGACCTACATAAGGACAAATTCACCCTAGGGAAAATGGGTCCTTGGATAGGGGTTGAAAAAATTAAATATAAGTTTCTAAGTTGATATTTAAGGTCTTTGATTCATTTTTTAAATAGACACTTTCAGTTATAGATTTCCGAAAATTTTTGATGAAATGCAAGTGCAATTTGATGACAAATGACAAGAAAAATAACAACTTTCTAGATGCAATTTTATTTGAGTTTCCTGATGCAAATGATTGAAAAAAACTAATAT
The DNA here is from genome assembly GCA_007258455.2 of Sequoia sempervirens. Lineage (NCBI taxonomy): Eukaryota > Viridiplantae > Streptophyta > Pinopsida > Cupressales > Cupressaceae > Sequoia > Sequoia sempervirens. The sequence goes on from VDFB02171457.1 coordinate 29,877, forward strand.
GCAAACTATTATATAAAATGGATGCAAAATGTATGCCAATTTTTGAATTTTTGAAGTTTTAAACAATGAAAAATGTAACTTTATAACCCTAAATGAAATGCAAAATAATGCAATTTTGAAAACCCTAAATGAGATGCAATGAAATCTAATACAAAATCCTAGATCTAGGGTTTGAAAGATCTCCAAATTAGAAAGCTTATAGTGCAAGAATGTTGGGTTCACCAAAATGAAATAAAGAAAAATAGAGGGTGAGAATTGGTGGGGAATGTATGCATGTGTTGTAATTTATGATTCACCTATCCTTCTTCCAATTTCATTAGGAAAAGAGATCTCCCAAAGGTAGGATTGACTTTCAACCCTTAAGTGAGTCGACCTTGTTAGAGGATCTACTATTTCTTTTATGATAGAAAATGGAAAATATGATTGAAATGCACTTTGGGGAGATAATTAAAAATAAAACACCTAATGAGCTCAATTATGTGATGTCAAACTTAAAATGAAGATTTAAAGGATAACATAAATTTAGAAACAAGCTACAAGCATATATGAGAAGGGGATAATGACATATACCAGGCTCCAAAAGTGGTTGTTGAGTGTCTTGCTGGGACATATTCGCCCTAGGGAGAATGTGTCTTCACACAATGTTTTAGAATATGATTTCATAGTCCTTTGATCTCAAATCTATACTCCCGATTCCTCCAGATTCCACTGTTGAAAAGTCAAAAATAAATTCTACAAATGAGCTTTTGTGGCTTGACAACTTTGATGATGACTTTACAAAATTACACTTTTGATCCAACTTTTAACCCTTCACCTATAAATTTGCACACACAAAGAGTTAAAAATTGTTTTTGCCTTGGTCAAACCTCTATTTTGTAATTAAACCTTGATAATGAAAGATAATGATAAATGACAAGGGTTGATGAATGAACAAATTTATGTCACAACTTACCAAACCTTCAATGGCTTCCCTTAGAACACATCTCTCTAAGGATTGGATCTTGCATGAATTGGCTTGAATGATATTTTGATTTGACACTTGAATGCTTGAAACCTACATCATAATGTTAGCTCCAAAACATAATATGAATACACATGACTTTGACATGATGATATGATCTTGATTGTTATTGTAGATGCTTGATAAATCTCCTCTTCAATGTTCTTGACAATATTTTTTTCTCTTAGGATTGATCTCTTGAAGTCTTAGGATTTGAATTGATAAAATAACTATGTATTTATAGGTGTTTATCTAATTTCCCAAAATTTAGAGTCCATAAGCCGACATTTGAAACTTGAATTTGAATTATTAAAATGTCACCCAAAAATATTAAAAATTGGGACCTAGGACTTGATGAGGACCCATTTTCCCTTGGTCGAATGGGTCCTAGGACCTAAATCCAGGATGAATAATTTTCAAGGAAATTAATTTAATGTTAGCATTTGTTTAATGTCAGTTTCCCTTTTTGAAAATGGGAATAATAAGGCTTGGGAATGTATAATTTCGGCAATTAGAAGCTTACTTAAGTCCAATTAATTAATGGGATGCAAACAAGGCTTAAATTTGATGGTCGTATGGCCGTATTTAGTCATTTTAGCTGTAAAATACAACTAAAATTTTAGGAAGACTGTATCACTTGAAAGGCAACATTTTAGTTAAATTGTCAAAATTTCTATATAATTATTCTTATATATGTTTTTTCAATCTACATATATTTTTCTTAAAATAGATAACCTTTAATAATTGAAAGGCAACTTCAAATAAATGACCGTCACAAAAAAATTACTTAACAAGCAGGGTCGACCGTCAAATTTAAGCCTTGGATGCAAACATAGTGTGAAAATTTAAAGTACATTTTTGTACATTACACTAGGTTACATGGGTTTTCATAGAGTATCACTTTAGACACAAATACTAAGTTCTTAACTCATTTTTAGCATACACTATAGAAGAATTTGAGTACATAATTCAACTAGAGTTCTACATACAATCCACAAACATATGGTTAAAATTAAGTTGTCAATATGAGCCTTAGAAATGAACTAAGAATTTTGGAAGAATACAAATTAATAAAGTGGGATTATATATTAGTAAAATTTGACTTTTTGTTAATAAATCGATGAATAGGTCTATAAGCAAACTAGATTATTTGTGGAATTTCACCTATGTATATTATAAGTGTAACATGGAAAAATTATATTAAACATCAAATAAGCAATTAATTAACGTAGAAGCCACAAATCTACAATCCAATGCTAAACTATATTTCTAAATTATTCAATAAAGAACAAGCAGCATATGAGAAATAGATTCAAATAAATGATATTTTTACCTTTGTTGTGTCCTCTTGAATTACCTCCATTGTTCTTCTTTATTTTCTTTGCTCTCAATTTAAGTGTGTGCTTCTTCACTTCAAGCTCAAGAATATGATATGATCGTAATGATAGAAAAATCTGAAGTTTCATGGTTAGTCCCAAAATGGAGAAAGAATGTTGAATTTATAGAATATTTTGGTAGAAAAGTGATGATCAAGATTGAAAAGAAAAATGAATGGATGAGAATATGAGAAGGAATGGGAAGTTACCATTTTAATTGAAGAAAGGATAATATTAAATTATCTAATTAAAATGGTAGATAATGGTGCACATGAAGTTTCCATTTTGAAGGTTGAGTTGACTAGTGGATGAAGAAGATGTTTCCAAAATGAAAGAAAGTTAATGATTTAGGCAAGATTTAGATTCCAAAATTGAGAGAGAGTTAATTGATGATTCAAAAATGGAAAGATTGAAGAAAGAAAGTGTAATAGTCTATAGATAAATTAAATTTATTTATTTGCACCCACATGATTAATTAAATAAATAAAAATATGTATTTAACTATAGAAGAATTTAGGAATTAGTTAATTAAATAAATAAATGATTTATTTAATTATGAAGAATATTAGATGTTTCCAATTTGAAGACTTAGTTGACTAATGATGGAAGAAAGGGTTGACTGAAGAGATGAGAATGAAAATTATTTGAAAATGGAAATCAACTCGCATTTAATTAAATAACAAAATATTATTTATTTAAATGGATAAATGGGAATTAGGACATAATTAAATACATATGATTTATTTAATTAGTGAGGAAGGGTAAATTAAAATGAATTAATTAAATAACACAGTCAATTAATTAATAGTAGAATATGACATTTGGTAATAATTAAATAATGAACTATTATTTAACCATTAGGGGAAACATGATAATTAGTATTAAAATGCTAGTTTGTAGGCTAGGACAATTTTAGGTATCTACATTTTACTCGTTTTTGATACAATGTGTTTTTATAACATTGTGTCAAAGAAAATTAAAAAAATATCAAGTTCAAGAATTGCCCTGGTATGCCCTGGTGATGGAAGGATAGCATTATGCCCCTTTGGGAAATTTGGTAAAAATTATGAAAGTTTTTCCAATTTTTTTGACAAGCTGATTTGATGCGATTAGGTGTGAGGAACATTTGATAGAAGAAATGTTATCTAGAAGAAAATTTTAGAAAGAAGTGAAGAAATATTAGGTTGTAGATCTTGATCGATGCATGATTAATAATGTTTGAGCTTTCAATAGTGGACATTTTTTCATCATAAAGCATTTTATTATATGGTAAGTGGATGTATGCACACCTAAGCATGAATTGTAAATGAAACATTTTGTTTCCATTTGCCTAAAGATATGATATATGGACCAGTGGATATTGTACACCAAATTAAGAGGAACCTTGGTGACATTAGTATCCACTTGTCAAAGATTCAGACACATCAAACAAGGAGTTCCTTGAGTCATACTAGTAACAATAGAACCTTGTTGGAATATGTAAGAGAATAACCTTAGAGCATGTTTATCCATATACAAGAAAGTGTTAGATTGGCATTTAACTTGCATAGGATGTTTGGATTATGCCAAATGGAATTCTATCACATGCAAGGATCTTAGTTTCCCCAGTCATGTTACCAAGACAAAGCACAAATAGAAAACAAAAAAAAGTCATGAATCATCATCGCTCCTCTCATCACTTGTGGACATCCTCAAGTAGCTTAGGAACATGACAAGATAAATTAGATAAAAAGATAAGACTTTAACAAATACCAACTGAGTGAAAAATCATCTAGATCTTCATGCCTAAAGTGAATGTGTTTTGATAGGATAGTGTTTGGTTTTAGGACTAACATACCTCGTATAAGACACTAGGTCTGGTGTCAAGGATACAACCTGTATAAGAAAAATGATATTTGATAAGAATAAATGATTTTGATAGATTCATAGGAAATTTATCAGCTAGATTGATGGCTAGTTTGGTAGTTTGTTCTTGTTGGTTCATGATTTGCAAAGCTTGGTTTCTATAAGATGTCCTATTTGTTGTCCAACATGTCAGTTCTTGACAAAGGATAGTTTTATTATGAGATATGGATCATGATGAAAATTTTATTGGTCATGGTAGACCCTAAAGGGGACTAACCTAATGCCTTGAGGGCTCATCAATGATGGCCTTTCTTACGTGACAAGCTCAAAGACAACATAGTTCAACTGACCATGACAAGTGAAATGCAGACTATGATAGATGATTTTATTAACTAGGCATACCCAAAGGGGACTAACCTAATGCCTTGGGGGCTCATCAATGATGGCCTTGCCTACATATAGCATAGATGCAACATAGTTTGATTGATGTTGACACTTTTACTGAATTTTTTGACATTTTATGACTATTTTTGAAAATTTTGAAGGTTTTTGGAATGTTTTTGTATTTCTTTGAATGTTTTGATGTTTTTTGATTTTGAAGGGTTTTGATGTTTATGGATTTTTTGAATGTTTTGATGTTTTTGAATTTTTTTAATAATGTTCTCAAGAAGCGTGTGTAAGATCCTTTTGAAACCATAGATAGAGGATTGCCCCTAGTCTGAAATATGTCTTAGTTGTTATGATTAAGATGGATATGATAAGTGTGTGACATTAAATTCTCATTCATTCTCAAGCCATGAGAAGGGTGTAAAAGCTTTATCATGAAATGTGTTATGCTTTAGATGATAGTGGGTGGAATTAGATAAAGTAATGATAGATGGTAGAGTGAGATCCGATTACACATGGCACCTATTTTCCAAGTTTTCCCCCTGGTACTTATCCAAAGCGCCACTGGAGTGGTTTTCACTATAGGATGAATTATTTCTCTTTTTCTTTTTTTATTTTTTATTTATTTTGTATTTTTATATTTTTTCAACCATAAGACTTCTAGAGATCATGTATAATACCTTTGTAGGTGCATTCTATTGATTGGATTAGATAGCGGTTCACCCTCAGAAGTGGCTAGTTGGTAAGCTCCAGATTCATATGTTGTTGTTATGATGTACAAACCTAACCAATTTGGTTCAAATTTCCTTGGTTTCTCTCTTTCTTGCTGATTCTTGGGATTTTCCCCTAGGACCAAGTCATCAATGTCAAATTTTTTGATCTTAACTCTTTTGTTATAACTGCATCTGAGGTGATTCTAGTATTCCTATAAGTGGACCAATGCATTTTTCCTTCTTTCATCTAACAACTCCAGCTCATTTAATCTTGAGATTTGGTAATCTTCTTCTTCTATGAATGGTTGCATGGAGACTCTTAATGATGAGATCTCGACCTCAATCAGTAGGATAGCTTTAGAACTGAAGATAAGGGAATAAGGTGTAGCACCATTAGGGTTACAAATTCTCATGCGATAAGCCCATAAGGCTAGGTTCAATTGAATGTGCTAGTCCCAACTAGTGTCATTGATAGTCTTTTTCAATATTTTGATAATAGTCTTATTTGATGCCTCTGCTTGGTTGTTACATTGGGGGTAATAGGGAGTGGGAAAATGGTATTAGATGTGGTATTTTCCACATAATTCCCATACATCCTAGTTCTTGAAAGGATACCTGTTATCTATAACAATGGACAATGATACCCCATATCGACATATGATGTAATTTAGTATGAATTTGGAAAAAAAAATCTAGCTATGTACATCATAGGGATAGCTTCGATCTATTTGGTGAAGTACTTAGTTGTTGTGATTACGAACTTATGTCCATTGGAAGATGCAGGATGAATTTTCCTGACATTGTCGAGACCCCATTGAGAAAAAGGCCAAGGTGATGTAACTCGATGAAGTCCTTGTGCTAGCGCATGTACCAAATCATTGTGAATTTGGCATTATCTACATTTTTTCATAAAATGATAAGAGTATTTTTCCATCATTAGCCAGTAGTACCCAGTTCTCATGAGCTTATTTTCCAAAGTAGGCCCACTAGAGTGAGTTCTGCATATACCCTCATGTACTTGCAAATCCATTTTTTATTTGTCCATGTCAAGAAATCTAAGAAGGGTGTTATCTATGCTACAATGATAAAGGGTATTAGTGATGATAATGTATTTGGTAGCTCAGTGAGTGAAGGTTTTTCATTGGTTGTTTGATAGGTTGGGAGGGAGGATTTGTTCTTGGAGATAGTCATATATGTCCTGGTACCAAGGGGAGATGGGACCAAAAATTTCACACACAAGCTCTAATTCGGGGACATCAAATGTGGGGATTAAGAGTTGTTCCGCCAAAAACTCACATTGATGTACATTGTTTGGAATATCCAAGGGAGACCTAAGGTTGGTCATTGCTTATGTAGCTTTATTCTAGATCCTTGGTATCTGTATGAATAGGATGATATCAAAATATTCTTTAAGGCTATCGACCATTTTCTTGTATGGTACAATCTTATCATCTTTAGTTTCATAGTCTTCATTGACCTGTCTAATGACCAATTATGAGTCACCATAGACTTGCAAACCCTTGATTCTCCATCTAATAGCTTCCCTTAGCCCTGTTAGCAAGGCCTCATATTCAACAATGTTATTTGTACATGGGAAGGCTATTTAGTAAGATTTAGGGATTGTATCCCCTTATGGTTTTATGAATAAAACACCAACTCCTGATCCATGATTAGTGTAAGATCCATCAAAGTATAGCTTCCAGGTGGTAGATGTGTTTAGTGTAAATATTGACTCATCAAGAAATTTTGATATCAAAGGTTGAAATACAGGAATAGGAGCATGAACTAGCTAATCTATTATGAACTATCCCTTTATTGCCTTCCTTTCCACATATTCTATATCAAACTCGCTAGGGAGCATCACCCATTTTTCCAATCTTCCTATCAATGTTTCCTTGCTCAACAAGTATTGTAGAGGGTCAATTTTTTCTATCAACTTGGTTTTCAAATTCAACATGTAGTTCCTTAGCTTCTAGGTAGCAAAAATAATAGCAAGGCATGCTCTCTCAATGGGAGTGTAATTGAGTTCATACCCCACAAGAGTTTGACTAATGTAATAGATTTCCTTTTGTTTTTCATCCTCATTGATTTGTGTTAGGAGGGCTCCCAATGTAGCTGATGTTGCTAAGACATATAAGATGAGTACTTTTCCATTGATTGGAGGCATCAGTACTGATGGAAAAATTAGATAGTCTTTTATTGTCTAGAAGGCATGCTCATAATAATCAATCCATTTGAAAGGGACATCATTGCGAAGAAAATATTGGAATGAGTGACACTTGTGTGCCAACTAAGCTATGAATCTAAGAATTGATTATAGTTTTCCTTGTAAGCTTTTGATTTATTTAAGGTTGAAAGGTGGTAGCATTTCCATGATGTCAAGCTCACCTTTGTATGAGTGACCTCTCCTTTGCAAGATCGACCTCTATGCGTCTATGTGAAATAATGTATCCAAGGAGCTTCCTTGAGGTGACTCCAAAAACACATTTTTTTTGGTTGAGTCTCACCTTATACTATTCCAACCATGTGAAGATTTTATCTAGTACCACCAAATGTCCATCTTTGGTGAGGGGTTTTTCCAAAAGATCATCAACATAATATTCCATTAAAGTGTGCATCATGTCATGGAAGATCGTTGTCATTACTCTTTGGTAGGTGGGTCCGACATTTTTGAGGCTGAAGGGCATGACATTCCAGTAGTATGTTCCCCATGGTCAAGTGAAGGCTATCTTATGTTAGTCTTTAGGTGAAATCTTGATTTGATTGTGTAATAGCATGAATTTGCGCCCTTAGGAAAATTCCCTATTTATGCTACCTCCTACCTTAGACAATTGAATTTGATAATGCAATGCATATTTCCACCACCTTACCCTATCCACTTGGTAGTTGTTTTAAATTTTGGTGGGGGATATTTTATCTAGGATGTTAGCATGACACATAGACATCTGCATGATGCACTGTCATCTTGATAGGATTCCCACCTCTTGAATCTATAGAGGCATTACACTCTTGCATTGGATACAAAATGTAATGTCTCCTACCCTTCAGACCAGATTTAAATGGATCCTTTTCCTCCATTTTCATCTTTCAAAAGACTATCTCAATCATCCCTTCATGCTTCTTGATCATCTAGACACTTTGGACAACTTTCTTCACAATTCTCACTCACTCTCAACTCCTTCAAGCTCCGCCACATCCACTGAAGCTACAAGTTGATACTTGGTTGGTTCACTCTCTTCTTTGTTGTGGAAACATTGGTCTTTGAAGGCTTAGATACTCAATCCTTCTCCTATTTTCCATGAGTGCACATGGTTGAAGGCGATATAACTCCATCTCCCTTCTACTTTACATTATTATTTTGATATTTTAGCATATTATTGTTTAATGTATTTCTTGGTATTCTCTTTCAATAGATTTTTTTATCATACTTCTCCAATCATTTCTATTTGGTTGTCCATGGAGGTGGAAACAACAAAGTGAGGGAATGACAATGATAGTCCTCTAAACACAACCCCAACATTTTCTCGTCTTTTGTGTGCAAGTTCTCCTTGAGCTGACGATCTTGAAGATATGAACTCATAGGTAGGAAGGTGTGCTTTCCTCACCCTTCTTTGTCATCTTGTAATTAGATTTAGTCTTAGTTCTCTTCTCAATATTCTACTATTTTTCTATTCTTTGCTTTAGTCATTACATCGAACTACGTCTATTATGTCATTAGTAGGCTTTCCTTAGTTTTTTACTGTACTTTACTCTTTCTATCAGTACAGATGCTAGAGCACCACTAAGATGCCAGTGCACTATATTTTCATTTGTGTTCCACATTGTAGTCCTCTAGCAGTGAGTTGTCTGAGTCATAGTCCAAACTTTGGAAACTTGCTCACCTGACTTAAAAAATTTAGGCTTGTAAAAGGAAAACATCAACCTGGTTTCTCTTCCTTTCATCCTCTAAACTTTAAACTCTCCTAAAAAATTATGTTAGATTGAGGTAGATTAGGGAAGCCCATTATTCTAGACCCTTCCATGACTTGGGGTCTTGAGTAGTCAGTCCCCCTCTACATTTGGTGAACCCAATGTGAATTGTTTTGGTTTTGTTTTGTAGTGTTGAAGGAATCTTCTCTCGTGTTCTAGGTGTATTGTAGGTGTGTGTATTGCAAGGTGGATAACCTTTCAATCCAAACTACAACCCCTAGTGGTGTAGTTAGAAGGATCCCTAAACATTGTGAGGTGAGATCTAAATAGGTCATTATCTAATTATCGGACCTTTGGTTGTCCTGAGGAAGTCCTTTTAAAATACGTAAAATATGGCCTCTTTCATGCATCTTCCCATTCCTTGTGTGCAACCTACAAATGGATCAACTGCTATAACCTTTACATCATAGGGCCTACCTATGAATATGAATAGAAAACCCTTTCCTCTGTATATTCTTGCTCGTATCAACGGGAACACTGTGACTGGCATTCTCATTGACCCTACGTTTTGAGTTAATATTATTACAGAGGATATTATGTTAATAAAATTTCTACATAAGGATGGGTATGATGAATCTAAGAGCCTGATATGTATGCATGATGAGGTTTCCATCCCTCCCATTGGTTCCATCACCCTTTCAATCCTAGTAGGGCCTAGGACTGTCAATTCCCTTTTCAATATCATCCTAGAGTGTAACTTGTTCAGAGTGAAGCTAGCCATTCCATGGTTAGTTTCCATGAACGCAGTGCCTTCGGTGATCCATAAATTTTTTAAGTTCTTTCATGAGCGATTCATTCATTTTTTGCATGAAAGTGGTTATAAACCCCTAGTGTCATGTGGGGGCTACTCTCTAGATCACTATTGGCCTACCCCTATTGGTCTACTTCTTCCAAGGAGGAACCTATTGTATCACACTTATGTTAAATGCCAGAATAGGGGCATAGTGCTAAAGATTACCTACCATCCTTCCCCTTATGCTATTTTTGTTAAGGCTTCTATGATCACACAATAGCAGACTGCCTCTTCCTCCTCTCAAAAGGGGAAGGGGAAGTTTTCTTGCACTCAAGATCCTTTCTCTTATTTTTTTGTTACATCTAGTTCTTCCTCTAGCCCTACTATGGTGCCTTTGACTTCTGCCTCCATGCATCTTATGGGGAGTTTGATGGTGCTAGCTTGGTAGAAGGCCAAGCATTAGGTATTTGAGCTTTCTATCTTTCCCATGATTCCTTAGCCCATTGTCTATGGTAAGGGGAAGGGTCCCCGTTAAGTTATCTCTACATCTCAGCCTTCGTGGCTTCCTATTGCTCCTTCCCCTAGGGTGGCAAATGGAAAGAGGCTCACTATTGAGGCACTTGAGTCTGCTTCTCTGCTAATTTTTGTTTCTATTCCTGCATCTCTTCCTCCTATTTTTGTCCAAGAGTCACTCCCTCTATCGGTAATGACTGTGATGGAAACTCCCATTGTAGAATAGGAGCCTTCTGCTCCTCCTCAAGCCATACCTTCTAGCTCTTAGAGTCAAAGAAATAGCCTTGCATGTGAGCATAAGTTCCAGAGAAAGGATCTAGTTGTTGAGTAGGCTTCCTTGTAGAAGGTGGAAGAGGAGTTGATAGCTCTTGTTGTGCCCCCCTCTTCTTCCCCTTCTTCTTCGATCTTGCTTCCAACTACCCCTGTGAGCACGAATGAACCTCACCCTAAAAGGGTACAGTATTCAATGCTCCCTTGGTTGAGCCTCCTCTCCTAATGTCCCTTCTAAACATCTCACCTTTTCCTAATCTTATAGATATGTCAAACACTTTGGTGGTGTCCCCTACAGTTCTTTTCTCTTCTTCCTCACCTTTTGCTTCTTCTATGGGGATATCACATCTCCTAATGAAGCATAAGTTGGAGGATGACCCTGCTTCTAATGGGGGTTAGAAGAGAGAATCACCCTCTTCAGGAGAGGGTTTTTCTTTGGTTTGCGTCATCCTAGTGACCGAGGTAGCCTCGATGTCCCCTAAGTTTTTCATTTCCCTAATTCTTTCGGTGAAGTTGGTAGTGGATCTTAGAAACCTCCTTCTTCACCTACCTAGTTGACACACGACACTCCTACCAAGTGCATTTTCAACTTAGTGGATGATGTCTCGACTCTATTGGCGATCTTTGCAAGATCAATGATGTTTACCTCATAAGAGTTAAGCGAAGAAGACCTCACAGGAGTTGAGCGAAGAAGACCTCGAGGGGCCCTCTTCCTTAGCTCTTGTCGTAGGAGAGTCAAAGGGTATTCCCCTTGCTATCCCACCCTTGCAGGCTTGTCTGACCGCTCCCTATAATGATTTAGATTGGGAGAATGATAACCTCCTGGTTGATGAGGACTAGGAGAGCACCTCTTCTTTACTTGTAGATTAGATTTATGTGTGTGTTGTGTTTCCCCTGTGCTTATTTTATGTGTTCTTGGAGGACCCTTGTCACCCTTGTAGGTGCTTGGATATAGGAGTGTTTTTTGTTGTAAACTTATTCTATTTTTTCCACCATTCTTCTATTTATTGTTCCTTTATTTCGATAATTGTGGATGATGCAAAGTGTTGGGGGCATTTAGGCCCCCCTTCCATGTTGACCCAATTTTTTATTTTTATTTTGTTTTCATGTACCCTTATTCATGATTTTATATAGTAAGGGATTGATGATAGTTCATATGTATATTATATTATATTTATCTATCTATATCTATGAGTAGTTCTGACCCTAAGATATCAGATTGCTTGTCTCTTAATTTATTCGTCTTTTCTTTTCTTTTCTTTTTTATATTTCTCTCTTATTTTCTTGCTTCTTAATGTTGTGGTGCCTATGTGGTGTCCCTCGTGTGTGCTAAAAAATTTACATGTCTATATCTTGTCATGTATCATGGGCCATGACATCTCTACATGTTCTTCCTTTCCTTAGGACACCATGTGCTCCTTTAGTTTGCATGTACCATCGTAAGTGGGGCTCCTACTTCTTCAATTTTCACTAAGGTGTATTTGATTTCCAACAAATCCCTTGCTGAAAATCCCTACAATTTATCAAATATTGCATCCTTCACTAAGGATCTCATAGCAAGATGTCCTTTTGATATCAAATTCGTAACAAAAAGAATTAATAATTTTCCTTTGAGGAGACCATTCTTCTATTTTCGGATTCCTTGACGAAAGAGAATCTTTCAAAAGGATTCCTAGATGATAGGATCATTTGTGAAAAATGTCATCACTTTTCAAATAGATCATCCCTTGATCACACCAGTGTTTCTTTTGAAGGGTTCTCGAGGAACCCCCTTGAAATCTTCTCCTTCAATTGCTT
>VDFB02171458.1:0-20125 GCA_007258455.2 Sequoia sempervirens
CCACTCCCTCTCCCTCTCCCTCTCTCTCGGGTCTCTCCCTCCCACCCCCACTTCCTCTCTCAAGTATATCTCTCACTACCCCTCTATTAGGTCTCTCCCTCCTCTCTCCCTCCCACCCTACCTGGAAAACTCTCTCTCTATCTCTTACAATTCTCCCTCCCTCTAAATACATACATACATAGATGCATGTAAATACATACCTACATACATACAAGCATACATGCATATGTACATACATACAATCTTACATACGTACATACATACATACAAGCGCACATACTTACATACAAGCATGCATGCATGCATACATACATACATACATGTCATACAAGCATACATGCATACATACATACAAATATGTATACATGCATTTAGTAGACTAGCATTTAACACAAAGTAAGAAATAACACAAGCGCATTATAACATGCTCACTTTATGTCTTGCTTAGGAAACTCAAGCAAAAACACAAAAAAACATGTCAAAACTATGAAATAATGTGAGCACATTATGATGCACTCACATTATTTCTTGTTTTGGGAGTCCCTAAGCCTTAGGATTGGTATTTGTTTTAGAATACCAACCTAAAGGCTTGGAGTGCCTTCCCAACATATAAAGACATGTTTTTGCAAATTCTTTAGTATTTCACATAATCACATTTATGCTAAGCATTAGGTTTGCACGTGTTTCAAGGTCGAACAAATCGAACACCTGGGTAATGTTAGTCTCCCTCTTAGCTATCTAATGATGTAATTTTTTTCATATTTTAACAATGTTAAGAATTTCATCTTTAATTTATTTTGTTTGTGTGTCTGGTTTTTGGCAAAAAGTAGTGTTTGGTATTTTTTTCTTTATAAATTAACCATTCATCAAAATTTCAAATAAATTACATTTTTAGAAACTAGAAATCCATCCTTGTTCAAAAGGTAACTATTTTGCACTAGTACCAAATCCATACTTGTTCAAAAGGAAACTATTTTACACTACTACTTTTAAGGAGGGGAAGGTTCTTTCTTGACTGACTGGTAGGAAGGCTCATCTTTCTAACCCTAACTTGAAACCTGTAAGTGCCAAGGTTACAAACAACTAGGACCCCATTCTACACATATTAAAAAAAATGATTTTCAATTATTTTTCAAAATTTATAGGGGTAGCACGGCCAAAATTCTACTTTGAACAGAAAGTGTTCACTTTGAAAATTAGTAAAAAAAAAATATTCATTAAAAAATTATCAAAAAAATTAGGCATTAACTACATGTTGTTAGCTAATTTTTTTAGTGAAGCGATTTTAAAAATACCAAAAAAGAAGTTAACCTTTTGAGGGAGCCACAAAATTTGCTATGTTATGTTTTTTTGACAAAAATGACACCAATTTATTTGGCTCCCTCTTTTGAACCCCTTAATCTCTACCATTTAAAAAAAATATAGTAGTTTAGAAAGTAGACTCGGAGCACTACGATCCTTTTTTTGTTACATCTAAATTTTTTGAGTGTAAGTATCCTCAATTTCACATCCAAGGTTAGTATTTCTTGATTTAAAAAAAAAAGTGGCCACTTAAGACCCCTTTTGGCCCCCTATCTTTATTGCACTTATCCCATGGGAAAATATAGAATTACAAGGGTTTAGTTTTTGTGATATTCCTAAAAAATTATATCATTTAGTATGGGGATTTATGTTTTGACATGCATGCAAGTATAATCATGTAAGATATAATCAATTTTATTTTATTTTGTGTAGTTAGAATGTTTATTTAAAGGTCAACATCATTGCTTAGATCTAAGAAATTCATTCAATCCATAAAGAAGCTTATTTCATGTATTAGTTAGCATTTCACCATTAGGGTGTAAGTATGATTGTAAAGAGAAATAATTTATTTATCATCCTATATGACTGTTCTACATAGTAAAGATGTTTGTTTTATTTGGGTGGTCAACATTCAACACTCATAACAATATTGAAATAACCTTGACAAGTGTTTTCACCAAACCCTATAGAGCGAGTTATCTCTTCCTTACTAAGTCTATGATTATAAAGGAAGTATAAAAGAAATTCCTCACAAGGGTAATAGTCAACTAAGAAAGAAGAAATATATGTCATAAAATTAGGTAGAATATTCAACACCATTTGAGAACAACCATGTTGTCAACAATAAATGACATCCTAGGACTATTACAACAACAATAATATAGTATTAACGTAATAAATAATGCAACATAATATATGTTAATTACTTAGCGCATATAGTTACCATCCAAAATAATTATTCATCTACAATAACACTATCAAACAAAGGCTCAAGATGTTATATGATGACTAATAGATTGTAATCTTTCTTAGGCTACCCTAATAGCATCATGGGGGATATCCCACCTTTAGAATATTTTTATGGTATCAATAGAGTCATTATTGACACTAGGAATTATCAAGAGGGGGTTAAAGACAATGAAGAAGATTATAATTAAGTGGATTTTATCATTGAAAGATATAAAATATAGTCATGCATCACTTTTATAGGTTTTTTGCCTCTTATCAACATGAGTTATAATTATTTCATAGTAACTAGCAGGATTACCAATGTTTCCATAAGATAACAATCAAGCTAGGTTATTAGCATAATTAGGTTGAACCTTATAACTTAATTTCTTATGTATTATCATTGTGGCATTATAAAGATAAATAATAGGAAAAAAGGATACTCTTAAGGAAATTCTTGAAATTATTAAAGCCATTAACATTTAGGATAGTCATGATTATTAAGGCTACTATAAATCTTATAGGATGGTCATGTCTCTATATAGTCTTATTAAGATTATCATAATCAACAACAATAACAATAATAGATTTGTGTAGGATTTTATTATGTACTAAATTATGAAGGTTTCCACCTTATTATTAGGCATCAATTCAAAGTTAAACATGAAAACTAAGAGGAATATCTAAGTATCATAAATGCTAGTATCAAGATTAAGATCATTTCATGTAAAACTCAACCATTTCCCTCTTATAGGATAGTAATCACCAATTGGATAGTCTAGTATCACCTAAGAGGCTTTTAATGATAATTTAACATCACTTAAAAATTACATACGACACACATATAGAGGTGATAGTCCTAAAATGTACATCTAGTATCACTACTATAACCTTTTCATCAAGTCAAATCTCCATCGATAACATATATGATTGTCCTTTGATGATTTTATTGAGTGTGAAGTTATAAACTAACTTTAAATTTTTTTAATGATAAGGTCCTCATTTTAGTAATGAAATATTTCAAGACATGGTAATGTTCATGATTGTTATGTACCTTAGAGCATAGAATTGCAACTCATTTTCTCATTGATTGTTATAAAACTTCCTTGAAGAATATTACAAGAAATGAAGTTGGATTACTAGAAAATATCATAATACTACTATGAATAGTCCTATACTTCCAAGAATTTATTTGAGTTACATGGTATCATTGAAATTTATGAGGAAATCATGATAAAATTTTGTAGACTTATAATTATGAAGGACAATCACATGAGTGATGACAACCAATGTATTAAAAAGAAAATTAAGGGACTCTATTCTACAATTCTTAATTCCTTAGCCTTATGTATACTACACAATACGTTATACCAAGGCTACTATATATCCATAATCATAATAGACATAGTTACTCATATGGTCATGATAATCATGGTTGTCCTTAATCTTAGAAATATTATTATTATATGTTGTGTTATATGGGACTTCTCAATTCAAAAGAAGCATGGTAACCAATAATATTCAGTAAATATAGAAGTTGTGGAACTATTATAATTTTTTACCTTATTAAGGGGAAATTTCCATCATCAATACCAATGCTAATCATGGCACTTGGAACCTTGCTACCCTCAAGCTCTAACATTGACCTCTAGACATATTGATAATCATCATTAAATCAATTAATACCATAAATGAGATAAGTATTATCATGATGAATTCCATGTACCTAATCATCTGTAGGATAATATATTTGCATTAGTAATCCCATACCAATAAAGCATTGTCATCAAGGTCTCAAGATTTTGTTCATAACGACTATCATAAAGATGGGGGAATCTATTTAAATATAAAATCTTGTTAAACATATAAACTAGGTCACTATTAAGGAAGGGTATAGTCATTGCAACATAACATTATTACATAGTTATTGCTTGACTTCATTATGTAATCATAAACAATTATTCTAAAAGGACTATTTTATTATTGTCATAAGAATAATCATACCAATCTTGTGATATTAAAAAATTACCTATAAGTCTTAATTTTTTGATCAAGCCATGGGAATTATCATGTCCCATTCTAACAATTAATTTAGGGTAATAATTGTGAGAAAATTCACAGTGCAAAATAAACAGAGAAAAAAATATTTAGAAATAAACACACAAATTTACTAGGAAACCTAGTAAAAAACATAAGCAAAGATCTTGAATATTTTAAATTAATTTGTAAAAATCCATGAATACAAGAATCATCAAAATCATACAGAGAGAATGACTTCACACTGGATAAGAAGTCTAAGTTGTAAAGTACTTCTTAAAGAAAACTTTTCTAAAAATGAAAGTGTCTCATGCAACTACTTGTTGATCATTTGTTGAAATTACTATTCATCACTACTAAAATAACAATAAAATTGACTTCATATTCCAACAATCTCCCACTTAAATTAAAATTCCTCTTGCGAATAAACCCTCATATTGAAAGACCAATGCCAATGTGACCAATCGAAAAGCAATATGCAAATCTAGAGAAGTTATGCACCAGATGAAATTCTCTCTACGAATGGACTTCATCAAAATGTCTTCTAGGTTTATATCAGTACATATCTTAGCCAAAGATATTTGTCCTTCTTCAACCACCTCACGTACAAAGTGATATTAAATATAAATATGCTTTGTTCTAGCATGGTATGTTGAGTTTTGTGCTAAGTGTAAAACACTTTGGCTATCACAATGCAACACCGTGTTGTCCCATTTTACTTGTAATTCTCCCAAAAACCTATGAAGCCAAATTGCCTCCTTGCTAGCCTATGCTACTTTCACTTTTTAGTTTGAAGATCCACTTGTTACCAATAGATTTTCGCCCCTTGGGAAATCACACAAGCTCCCATGTCTTGTTCTTATATAGAGCTTCCATATCCTCTTCAATGTCAACTATTCGTCATTGTTGGAATAACAACAAAATTGACTTCATATTCTAACAATAATCATGTCTTAACTACCAAAGGACTATTAATACAACTACTATAGTTAAAGTGTCATGGAAGAAATGGTGTCATTAGAGGAATTTGATGATCAAGGAGGGTTTTCCTATCTTTAAACCTTTATTGCCTACATAAGATAATATTCAACATTCTTGTAGTGACTTCAAAAACCACACTAGATTCAAAGTTAATAACATTTTGTAGGAAAAATCCTAGCTAAACCATAATGATAATAATAGGTTGTCCAAATATTGTCAAATAAAAAACAAGGTTCTACCACTAAGGTAAATGAGAGTTATTGTATCAATTTTGTTATGAAAGATAACCAACATTTTAAGATTTCAGCTGCCTCCCATGGATTGAAGGCTACTCAATCTAAAGGTTTCAAGAAGGTTTGATTAGAGGGAGATTTGTTAAATGTTATTAAAAATTTAAAGAAGTCTTCTCCCTCATGGACTATTGAATCCCTAATTTTGGATGCAATTGATATATTAAATTCCTTGATGAATTTTATATATCACATATTTCCAGAGAGGGTAATGGTTTAGTGAATGTCTTTGCTAACATTGGAGTTAGCGTACATAGGACTTGGGATGAGGATGATCCCCTTCCCATAGAGGCCCTTACTTGTCTTAATAATGATCTCCAAAAATGCTAAGGAGGGTGTTGGCTTCATAATTACCTGTTTTCACATGAGCCTGCTCACATGGACAATTCCCCTTTGGTGAGATCTTAACTTGGATCATGCTCAATTTTTTGATGATATGAATTGCATCCATATGGGGCACCCTTTAAGGATAATAATTACCTTCTTCCACCTTTCCATTTTCACACAAATTGTGGGTTATTCTTTACCTTTTTTCTCAAGGCTTCTCATTTTTTGCAAATTTATCAAGTTATTAGGTTTTGATTGTTTTGTTGTGTCTATGATCATGGGCAGAGCAAGGAAAAGGGCTGAGCCATTTTCTTGTGATACCTTGAAATCCAAATCTAAGGTGTGGGAATAGATGTAGATGGGTGGGATTACGTCGTATATTGGGAGACTCCACATGAATAATCCAAAGGCAACAGAGTTCTAAAGCTGGGTGGAACATAATTTGATATAAATGAAAACTTTATTGCTAGTACCACAGGCCTATCTAATGAGGGCAAGAAAGTGTATAGAGACAAGGAGTCCAATGTAGGGTTGGAGATCTTCTTTAAAGATGATGAAAGAAGGAAGTTAGTGAGTGCTAAATGTGGTGGCTACTACCATAGCTCTATCAAGGCTCTTTGAGGAGACATCACAGAAGAACTCATGAGGTACATAATTTTAGAAGGTCATTTCTCAATCCTTTCTAGTTATCATTTTTTCCTTCCGAGCCACTTTAGGCACAAGAAGAAAGTTTCTTTTCCTTTTTACTTGTTGACGTCCTTGGAAAGTTGGATTAAGATCACAATCATAATCCTAAAAAATCTTGTGCTTTATGTTGGTTTAATTCTCTTCATTTCAGATTATGCCAAGTCTTATGTGGTTTTTAAGCACCCTGAGAAGGTTTCTAAAGAGAAGAAAAAGAAATTGGATTTGGAGTATAAGACGAGGTCGGAGGTGGATGGTGATTATGAACTTGATTTAGAGGCTTCTATGGAAGTCTACTCGAAGCCTCCTACTCCTATCAAGGGTGGTAAGAAAGGTAAACTTTCCCTTGTTTCCATGGAGTATGAGACTTGTAGTGACGAGGTGGCTGGTGAAAAACCCAACAAAATTGGGAAGGGTGAATCCTCTACCCTGCTGAAAGGGAGGAAAGTTGTTGGGGAAAAGATTGAAACCCCCCCCCATGTTTGGGTCTAAGAGAAAAAAGGGCATGAAGGGTGGGAGTAGAAAGAAGATGGATAGGCAGATTGGTAGCCCTGTCTAGGAGGAGTTAATTGGTGTTGAGTCTCCTCTTAATGTTGTTGGCGGGCAGGTTGATATGCCTAAACATGGGATGAAGATGCAAAAAAGAGGAAGGACTATTGCTGATGAAATTGCAAGCTCTCTATGCAAAATACAGACATTGGTTGCTGAGGATAAAGGGAAAGAGGTGATTGATAGTAAAAATCTGAGTAGTGACTCCCAAGAGGTTGAAGCAAAGGAAATGGATGTGTTCAATTTTAACTGAGAGGATCTACCTAATGTTTTGGGCTTGGTGAAGGAGGGTAGTATCTCTTTGTTTAGGTTGTTCAAATGGGATTTTGATGAACTTAATATGACCAATGTGAAGATTCGTAGGGCTGTGAATAAAGCTGGGGAATCTTCAGAGTCCTCTCTACAGGCTCAAATTAACTGTCTTTTTGATGGTTTGAAGATAGTTTCTAATGAAATGTTAAAGTTGAAGCAAATTTTGAAAAGAGGATTGTGGCCTTGGAAGAGAAAATGGAATGGGTTAATCTGAAACTGGATAAGATTGTGGAAGTGACCAAATTTGATATGAGGAATGAAGTGAAGGGTTTGACTATCCTCAATGAAAAGGCGAGGCAGCAGATGGAGGAAGCTCTGATTGGCAAGGATGTTGTTGGGAACAAGTAGGGGATGGAGGAAGATTCGGTTGGAAAGGCTGTTGCTGGGAAGCTTGCTGGTTCGCCTGGTATTTTGATGAAAGAGGTAAGTGAAATGGGGCCTTATACTCGAACCGGCAATAAAAATAAGATGAAAGTTGGGGTACCTTCCAAAGTGATTTCTGAAGTAATGGATGTGCAGCAAAAGATAATTGATAACGATATGGAGGCTGCTAATTTTCTAAAGAACTTGTAGTTGATGTTTCTGGTCCTTTTTTAATAGTTGTTTTGCTTATGGTATGCTACTTGTTGGAGCCTGAAATTTCATGGAGCCTGAAATTTCATGCAAATTTTAGGTTCCCATATTCAAAAAATTGATTTTAACACTCAGGAGTATAGTTAAAAAATCTGCTCGAATGGCTCACTTTGAAAAATCACAGAACGAAGTCAGTATAGTTTCAAGTGAAATCACTTTGCAGACATGTTCATCTATCATATGGGAGTATATCTGCAAGTTTTCAACTTCATATGATTTCATTTAACAAAATTTCAAACTGACAAGTTGAAGCATTTTTGAGAAAATATGTTGTCAGCACAGTGAAGTATGTTAAAGTGGCCCACTTTAAAGGTAAATATTAAGAAAATGGATAATGATCATGATAAAATGATTATTTCTTTCGATTCTCTACACCAAAATATACTTCCATGTCAACTTTCAGGGCTTCAGGACATCGTTTGATATTTTTCCAAGATCAAATCCAAATGTATTTTACACAGTTTGGGAATTGCATTTCCCGAATAGCTGCAAAATGATCAACTTTGATGTTTGATATTTCATGAATGAAGATGATTGGTGAAAAAAAATCTTGCACACATGTTCACCATGCCTAAATGAGATAATATCCAAAGTTATAGCTTCTCAAGATCACATTTGATATTTTTTCAAAAAAGGCAAATGGAGGGTTTCAATTGAGCTGGACAGTGGTAATTTTCAGAAAATGCTAAGTAAGCAACTTTGGGAGTTTATAGTTTGCAATTCTGACAACTTCATGTCAAACCATTTTATGAGAATACTCTCCTATAAAAAATAAACATATATGTTAATTTTTATGGTCATTAGAGGAGTTCTGATATGATTTTTAATTGTTTTACAGCTGCTCTCGGGCTCGATTTGGTGCCCCAAAAAAGTTGCAAATTTTGAAATTCTAAGGGTGACCCAGTTGATTTTTTTTCCTCAAATGTTTCCAATTTAAATTTTGTTTGATGATGAGCTTATTTGGTGCATTAAATTAAAAATTCATTTTTCTCACTACATGCTCTAGCAGGGTTAGTTTACAAAGGAAGTACTTCGATTTGCAAGTTGTTCAAAATCCGTCAGAAACCCACTTCCAAAATAATTGATCATGGTCCCTTACAATTTTCATGGCTCCAAGATGCTCCATGTGCCTTCGGTGGAATTACTCTATTTTCTTGGCAGCCGAAATTAAAATTTTCCTATGTGCTAAAGTTTGAGAGGCATAATTTAAAAAAAAAATGTTTGATATGTTTTAAAATAAATTTGGGACAGTTTTAAAACAAATTTAGCACCCTCCAATTACATGTTACTCTTTTATGTTGGCGTAGCAATACAAAGGTTTTTAGCTTCACTCTTCAAAAGAAAAACGTAATGTTGATGAGCTTTGTCGGGCAATATCAAAATCAAGGAATAAACATTACGGTATCACATTCCCAAATCTCATGGATAAAGGACTTTTGCAGTGGTTGATTACCTAAAAAAATCACACAGGGAAGAATGGATTTTAAGTGCGAAAAGGAGTGGCAAGATGAAGATCAAGCTGAGAACAAGTATCAAAAGAAGACTTTTAAAAATTAATTCACAATGCCTATTACTCCAATGATTGCATATGTTGACAATGATGAAACTATTGAGTTCTTGATCTTGATACAAGATGAATGAAATGAACCAGATAGTTGGATCTTAAAAATATTGTGCCCATATCTATTTGTCTTTTATAATGGTTGTAATGGCTCATGGAATTTAAATTAGCAGTATTTGAGAAGCATGAGACAAACACACAGATAACTCCAGGTATTTCCCACGCACCCACAAACAACCCAACAGAAAACCCTAAAATGAATATTGCATTGGTGAGAGAATGGTGGTCGGAGTGAATATTTACCGACTATGTTAGTCATGCCAATGAAAACACATTGGTGAAAGAAGTGAAATCGGTAGAAGAATTGAAATTCCCCTCCATAATGCATGTTACGCCGAAAGTTTGAAGGTGAATACAAGTAATTAAAATACTATCGGTGTATTTTGGGTAAAAATAAAGAAAGATTTAAATATTAAATTGGGGACTTACTGGTTAAAGATGAAGACAAAGTATTTTCTTTAGTAAATACTTTCACCAAGATATCAAATGTTTGCACTAAAAGGGAGTTATAAGGTGAAATAATCATTTTACCCATAAATGAACAAAAGGTAAATTTATAAAATATTTGCACGAGGAGTTGAGATATTTTCACCAACAGGATATATAATTATTTTACCCAAAGGAATGATTTAAATGGAGTGAAATATTTCAATCAAGCAAAATAAACTGGAATATTTTTCACCAATGGAATTACAAGAGTGAATAAATTATTATTACAAGAAGGGTGTATTTTATTGGGTAAAAATACTAACAGAGATTTAAAGTAATAATCATGGTGTGATTATTTTAATAAAATAAAGTTGCAATCTTGATTTTTCATTGAGAGGTTATTCAAAGTAAAAATGTTTTTACTGAGGAGTAATACATTCTCTAGGGAGTTAAAATCATTTGAAGAGTCATGGAGGGGGTAATTATTTTACCCAAGGATTATTTTATTAAATTGAATAAGCTAGAGATTTTCTAGCAAGAGGATTGGTGAAGATTGTTAAGATCTCAAAAGTATTGTGAAATGATGATTATTATTCACGAAGACACAAGGATGAAGATTAAAATATTTAATTTTCCAATAAGGCAACTAATTAAATATTTTATTTTTTCAAGAATAATTAAACAAAGAGTTGCACCAGATGGATGTCGTGAAAGGTTGTAACCCTAAAATAGCAATGTATATATACAAAGTGAAATTGTATCAAAGGGGTTAGATTTAGGAGAAAGAAGTAGATTAGGTAGTTCGATAGGGTGAATTGTTGCCAAAATAAATATCATGTTGTACATTGTAAAATCTTTTCAAATTATATAATGGAGAATAATACATTTATCTGGTGATCCAATTATGGTGTCAATTGTTTGTCGAATTTATTGAAAACATTATCTGGTTGTCTCCAAGGTTGTCATTTCTTGATTATTTAAATTGAAATATCAAGGATATTCTTCAATTTATCAAAGCACACTTGTTGCTCTTGTGTGGTTCAGTTAATTGGTTCTTGCAAGACTGGATTGAATCCTTCTAATTAATCACAGTAATTTGGAAAAGGACATTTGGATTATTAAGAAGAATCTGATAATTACACTCTTGCTTGTTTATACAAGTTATAAACATAAAAGTGCCAAACAATTTGAATTGTATCCGGAAATAGGACACAAATATTATTTACCTCTTGACTCCATTAGCCCAATAGAAGTAGGCATTGGTCACACCATCCACATTTTAGAATTCTATAAAATCTTTGTTCAAAATCATTCACATCTCAAGTTTAATATTAGGAGTAGGAGTAGTTTGTAAGCTTTTATCTATTACATTTGTTCCATCGTAATAGATCCATCAAATCAATCAAGTCACATCATTTAAGTCTGCTTCATTCTTATAGGTATACCCGCCTAGGTTTAGCAGCACTTGAAGAGAAGAAGGTCTAAACCATTTGGCCTTGTATGTTACCCTAAAATGTATCAAGAGATTGGAAACTCTTGAGGCATTTCACATTTTTGAGAGCTAACAAGGCATGCTTCCTTGGTTCAAAGAGCTATCTTCTTCCTCTAAAGTATCCTTTTGGCACCATGGTGTTATTTATTTTTAGTAGCTTTTATTTAGTGTGCATATTCATGTAGATTCATAAGCCTGCTAAAGTAGGGGCAAAATGTAGTGTCAAAAATTGCATACCCTTACAATTTCACCTAAAATTTTATATCCGCTTTAGTGTCCAATCCCTTAGTATATGTGTAGGCTCATCTCAGCCCTTGGTTCAGTCTTTTTTCCCCTCAACATGCTCAAGACCTCTTCTCAACGACTACCTTTATGTGTCATTTTTATGTTAACCTTATGTTTTCCTCATTTCCCACCATTTTTAACATGATTTATCTGAACACTAGCACAACACGGGGACGTTCTTGCACCACACAAACATCTTGTGATATTTTAACATTCAAAAGGTCATTCCCAATTATTTTTCCACTTTTCACTCTACCTTGGTCGATGAAAATGGCTCAAAAACTTCTTTTTTCCTTCTCTTCTCTCTTTAAAATCTCTTTTTCACTCCATATGCTCTCTCTTGATCTCTCTCTCTTTTCTTTCTCTCAAGAAGTCTTTATCTCTTTCTCTCAAGCTTACACAACTCTCTATAGATTACTACAATAGTTTCAAAAAACTCACAATCTTCTCTACAACTCTTTTGGCTCTCATATCCCTCCCTTTCTCTCTCTTTGGCTTCCTCAATCCTTGCTAGTAATATCTATTTGTCTTGTGTCTTTGTGTATCTTAGGATTTATCACATCGCTTGAGTGTGAATTTTTCCATCTCTTCTATTTATCTTTTTATCTATCTATCTATCTAGCTATTCATAGAGGTGAAAACACCGAAATAGGGGTTTTTCTAAGGAAAGCCCATAAACAACCCCAAAATTTTCTCCCAGTATTATTTTTGTAGGTATTGGAGACATCCCTTTGTTGGAGGCTACATTTCTTGGTTTCTTGTGAACACTTTCTTATTCTTCTCTCATTTTATCACTTGAATTTCACTTAGTTTACTTCACTTTATTCGCTATTATTTTTTGTAATTTTTCTTCATTTCAAGAGTTCCTAATAATTAGGATTTATAGTAGTCATTTATCTATTTTTTGAGATATTCTCTATTTAGGTCTGTACGATATTCCAACACATTGTGAGGACATTTGTGTGTCACGTTTCCATCCTTGGTCAAGAGCCTGTTATTTTGTCTAGAGTACCTTTGTGATCTACTCTTTCTATTTCTGGACCTCTCACTATTTTATTCCATCACTAGAGATTTGATCACTGAGGTAGTTGAGGACCATTTTTCCATTGATACCTTGTCATCTTGAGGGTGTCAAATTTCCTCCTCTACTAATATAAATCTAAAACTGGATATAATGAAAACATAAAACAAGGAGATATGGATCATGTGAAGTCTATATCATACCTTTCTAAAAAGGGTTTAGGATTCCAACCTTCGTCCCCATCTTCATCTCATACTCTGTCATCTACTGTATTTATAACTTCTTGTGGTAAGCGAGTAGGATTTTTTGCACAAGAGAAAAACTTTTCTCTTACACATTTATCAAAACAAGAGAATATTTTATCAAGGCTTCTCAAAGCTCGCTTGATTACTCTCCCTCCTTCAACATGTAAGAAATTTAATAGCAATAAATCATTTTGTGCATATCATCAAGTGCATGGTCATTCCACTAATGAATTCCAGGCCTTGAGTAATAAAATAAAAATTAATGATTGTGGTGTTCTACCATGTTTTGATACACCTAATCCTTCTAAGAATTAATGATCTTTATTCTATGGTGTTTCTCCTCACTATGTGGAATTTGTAGCTCCACATGTTTTCTCATTGCCATTCATGGTGGAAAAATCTCAAGTGAAACCATACTTTCCATGGTAGCAACATGATATTCTCTTGTATGGTTGTTCTTGCCTTTAAACTTTGGGGGCAAGGATAACTAGTCTTTGGAGGTGTGTATTCTTTTTAAGGATCCCCTCTTCACATTTTCTTCCTTAAAATACCAACATAGAAAGTATGTTGATATTTTAAGGGGGTGCATATTACCCTAGACATTTCAAAGATGCCTTATGAGATTTGACTTATTGGCATACCCCTTTGGTGGTGGTGTTGTTTATAACTCCCCCAAAGATGTGGTTATCAATTTGTTCCATGTGACATTAAACATTTATGCACCTCCTTAGGTGTGGATGGCAATTCATCCCCTACAACATTAAACTTTTATGTGCTCCTTTAATATTGGTTGGCAAAGAAGTCCATGGATTTGGCATAATGAAGCTTGTTGATTCATGAACTTGAGCACCTTTTAACATGGACACCCAACATAGCACAACTTTCTCTCTAGTGGATCTATGTAGCTCATGGGTGGTTTAGCATAACACACTTTACTAGACCTTATGAGAGCGCTATATTTTTCTAAAATACATTCAAGATTTGACATTTGGTATTTGAGACAAATTTAAGGTTGAGGTCTCTTTACTTTACTGACTCAAACCCTTTTTAGTACTAACCCTTGTGTTTGTGCTTTATTGTGGTTGTATTGTTTGTTTATGTCTTCTATATGTCTACTTTGTGTCTTTGGTGTTTTTACCTTGTGTCTTTTATGTGTTTACTTCATGTATTATGTGTGTCTTCTTTGTGTATTCATTGTATAGGGTGTTTTTACTTTGTGTGTGCTTTGTGTATGTACTACATTGATTGTTCTTTGAAAATTTTATGTGAGAGCGAATCATTTCTTGTCTTATGTGCATGTTTGTCTCAACATTATGGATCAATGAGATCCTAAATTGGGGACTTGCACACCCCTCAACATAGTGTCATCTTATCTCTTCAATGTTTTGATGTGGATTTATATTCCTTTAGTGTAATACTAATTTACTTATTTTGGGACCAAATTAATAAAATATATTTAAATCACCATCTATTGCAAGGTGTGCACCCTTGGTCACCTTGTGTTGTGTAGAGTAGCGCTTGGGTTCATGGCATGGCTTAACCGCCTCTCGTGGATTCATTAACTCTAGCAATTGTATCGGGCATTACTAGGTCGATATTTTGGTGCAACAAAAACCATCTTTGTGACAATTGGTATAAGAGCTTGGGCCACAAGTTTGAACCCCTCACTTGCACTAGGGGATTGTTGCAAGGTGTGTTCCCTTGGTCTCTTTGTGCTATGTAGTGTAGCACTTAGGTTCGTGACATAGCTTAACCACCTCTCATGGATTCATTAACTCTAGCAATTTTATCAAGCATTAATAGGTCGATATTTTGGTGCAACGACAAATATCTATGCAACACCATCATTTTGAAAATTTTGGGCCAAATAGTACTAGTCTAGGGAACAGGGCACCCTAGACCAAAATATAAATTTTTTAAATGTTCAAAATTTTGATTGGCACATTTTTATGATTTGAAAATGACCCAAGATCGAATCCTACCCAAAAGGATGAATTAAAATGCATACATAAGAATGTTTTACTTTCATTTTGAGCATGAGAAGGAGGCAATTATGAATGAGAAGTGATTATGATGCAATTATGGAGAAGAATGAAATTATATGAATGAAGCATAAGATCCAAAGACAATGGTGAAACCTCTGAAAGCTACTCAAATGCTCCATGCAAAGGCTAATGTAGAACATAAACCAAAGATGTACATGGGTTGAAAACATAATTGATATGAATGCCATCAAAGGTGCCTACCAAATTTGTAATATAAGATTTACTAAACAAGTTTGTTATACCATGTAAGTAATCATCCCAATCAACTATAGTAGAAACACAACTATGAATATTTTGTTGCCCTAAATCATGAGAAACCAATGATGTAGGAACACTCAATATTGAAGAAGAAAAATATGAAGGAGATGTGATATTAGTGTAAGGTGAAGGAACTGATGAGGAGGATACAACTTGAAGGTTCAACTAGCCAAACTATAACTCCTTATACATGTTGAAGGTATTAGTGTCATCTATACTCAAACCATAATTAAAGTTGATAGAACCAAGGTAAGAAAAGGAATATAATTTGGAATCATGATCAATATGACCTGTGTAAATGACGTCTCTACTCTACAAATATCTGATGATCATGGAATATGGTGTGAACTCAATTATTTTTCTTATACCACTATGTGTAATATGATAAATGGAAAGGAGATTATTAGATAAGGAAGGTCCATAAAGTACATCATTGAATGTTCCTTCTCCAATTTCAATAGATCCTTTTCCAACAAGAGACATATAAGTGTTATTCACTATCAATATTGGTGGGAATGGACAAGCCTCAAATACATAAAATAGTTCCCTAGATGTAGCCACATGATGTGATGCCCCAAAATCATGAAGCCACTTGTGTGATTTGTTTTTTGTAGAAGAAATGAGTTCCAGACCCTTATTATTATCATTTCCTAAATATGCAGATGATGTGGATGGAGAAATAAAATAACAACATATCCTAGATGTAGGAAATTGAATTTGATTTTTTTGGATAATATTCCTTGAGTCATCAATTTATTTTTATAACATTATTGTTCTTCGTTCCCTAGTCTATTATAATAATTACATTTAGGATTCTCATTAGAATTTCTCCCTCTTGATGAGGGAGATGAATCTGATGGAGTCTATGATTTTGATCCCTTGTCTTGATTCTTCATTTTTTTCTTTCCCTTATATGATTGAGCAACTAATGCTTGAAATTTTTAAGAGGTGATAGCATCCATATATATTAAATTTTATTGTTCTCATGTGATTTTGTCATAAAAATTCTCAAAATAATGCATTATAAATTTTTTCCAAGAGGATACATTGTAGGGTAGAAAAAAGAAGCAATGATTTGATAAGGACCTTTTAGAAATTTGACACAACCAAGAAGACACATTCTTTGTGTGTTTCTGTTTTACCACAACCCTTAAGTAAAGAAATAAAAAACTTAAACTATCCCAAAAAATATTTAATAGATAGAAATGATTCAAGAGACAATGTTGTGAATTCAACATCCAATTGTAGTATTTTGAACTAGGTCATCCAACAATAATGGGTCCCAAACTTGGGACATCCTTATTTTTCTTGAAATCACATGATTTTTAGAAAAGTTAATGATTTAAGACTTTAGGGGTTCCATCTAAACGGTTTTAATTGAAGAGGGTTAGATAATACCCCCTTAGATCAAACCCCCAGTGGATAGAAACCCTCTAGTCTTATATCGTACCCACAATGGAGTCTCCTTCACACCTATCAAAATGCTAACAAAAAACCTATATCTTTACCTTTTGAGGGATCAAATAAAATCATTTAGAAATTATGTTTTGTAAGTATGTAGCCCTTATTATAATCTTTCCAAAAGTATAATTTTAAATATTTTTAATTTTATTATTATATTTATATTTTATTTCTTGTGAATATTGGTTTTTCACCAAAATTCAAGGTATATGTTTCACACACATGAAAGGAATAAAGTCAAAATATCCTAAAATTATCCTGTCAAAAATGCTAATCATCTCAAAAAATATAACAAAGTAAGAGTGTAGTGATGATCACTATATTTTTAAAATTATCATTTTATCCTTTCAATAAAAAAATTATGTGTTATGACATAAACATCACTTTTAAAAAAAAATGTTTACTATAAAAAACAAGTTATTAAATATTACGTAAAAAATCACAATTTATTTATCTTTTTTAAATATATATTTAGAATCTACACACAAATCCTCACAAACCATTAGTTCACATCATTTCCAAATTATAAATGGTTTTGTTTCTATAGGTTTCATAAAGTGAAAATTTGGTGAAAAGTAATTATTTGAATGTCTTACTTTGGCCAAAAAGTGGGACAGAGTATTGTGGGATGACCCAACTCATCAATTGTACCAAAGATCATTAAAATTATCCCACATTTTCTTATGAGTTGTACATTTTGAAATATGGAATTGTAAGTTATCAGAAACATGGAGACCAATGATGCCCATTCCCTCATCTAACTTGTTTTGATAAGTAAACTATTCAAAATGTCTAGTAAACTACATTTGTTGTCCATTGATCATTTTCCATAATCCCTTAAATTGAAGTAGTTTTTGCACTTTAACTTTCCATGCGTGGAAATTATGTGGTGTTAAAATTTTGATTTTTGGATCCATGATTCACACACAACAAGGAACTTCAATTGTTCCTTACAAAACCTCCCAAAATTGTGTTATATATGAATGTACACCCTCTAAAGAAGATGTAAGATAAGATTTACAAGTTTTGGTTAAGTTTGGAAGCCAAATCACCCATTTATAACCCATGGAGATTTTTAAAAATATAGAAAAAGGATTTCCAAAACTTAATTTTAACTAAAAATCTAAAATCATTGCAAAATTTTGATGATTTTTTTTTAAAAGTCAATTTTTAACAAATGGGATGAAATTTATGCCCCATGGAAAATTGCACAAAGTACATTGATTTATGGAGGTTAAAAAAGATTTTAAAATTACAATTTTGAAATCATATAAATGCTACTTTTTCTACCATGGAAGGAGATTTCCAATGACTATTCACACTTGAAAAAATACTCCCTCGTTTGCAAGTTATGCAAAATCAAAGAAAGGACCCCCTTTTGCTAGTTTATTGTAAAAGAAATTGACCCTCCCCTTTCCAAAATCTTGACAACCATTCTAAATAACTAGTATTAAATTCTAACAATTAGAAGAAAATAAGTAATAAAGTTTACTTTATAGCTACACATACAAAATGCCAAATTCAAAAGGGAAAATATGCATCATTTGAATCCACATGTGGGAGTGGGAATTGTGATAAAAGCTAGTGGATGGTAGCACCATGGGGCTTTGTCTTCCATAAAGAAACTGAATGGAGGCCACATGGGAGGTCGTTCAAAGGCAAGAAGAAGATATTAGTTGACCAATTCAACTTTATATGTAATAGAAGTTAGACCATGTGGGGAGCTTAGACCATTTTGGATAATGACTTCGCTATCTTCCACCACATATCAACCACCTCAGAGATCAATTAGTTCAGATATATTCCTACATTTCTATAACAAAATGACTATAATGTCTCCTTCACCACAAAATAGCATTGCATGGAGAGGTTTTAGATGCTAAAAGGAAGGCACTTCTCCAAACTTGTCACAAAGTTCCTGCTCATGAACCCTAGTGTTGAATAACTATCATGTGAGAGTTAAAGGCATAAAGAAACAATGAATGGTGTCTTGTAGGGAGTAGATATGAAGGCTATTTGGAAGTGCAAAGAGCTAGGAATAGAAAAAAGGGAGTAATTGGAATTTGACCAGTCTCTAATATGTTGTTGGTGGGCAAAGAAAACGGATCAACAACACTTTGTGAATCAATGCCTATGAGATGCTTTGGAAGTGATTAATGATCCTTCGTGGAAGACTGATCATGGTGTAAATGGAATTGTAGCTAGAGGAGTAGGCCAATAGAAGGTTGGTTAATGGTGGTGTGGCTGTTTGAGAGTCCAAATGTGTTGCATAGCATGCAAAAATGCATGCTTGTGATATAATCACAATGTAATGCCCATATAGTGATGATATACTATAAAATATTTGCAAGAGCACCCATAGAAACAATCACACCAAGTGAGTCACCTATAAGGATTCCAATTGATGTGAAAATAATTACTTAAACAAAGAACTAGGTGGATGAACCAGAAGATCTACACATATATTAACCAAAAACACCACAAATTTCTTATAAATAAGCCACAATTTGCTCAAAAAAACAAAATTTTGACCAAATGATCAAAATGGGTAGAGGACAAAACTTTCCCTCTGCTATTTATTTTATTTTATTTTGTACAATAGGCATAAAGGCCAAAAAAATTGTAAAAATTGAAAGTTGTTGTTGGGAAAATGTGTCTTAACCTTGCAATTATATACGGTTTATTATTGATAGGATGTATGTTTGTATGTGGTGATTGATCATGCAAATATTGTACACTCATAACAAGATATGGAGTTTGAGGCATCACCCTGAAAAATAAATTTTGTGGACACATCAAGGTTTTTTCTCGCTAAAACTTCAAGGTTTTTTCCCGCTGACACAATAAGGTTTTTTCCCACTGACACAACAAGGTTTTTCCATTAACACGTTAAATGAAAAATGACCTTGTAGAACCCTGGTCTAGAAGGTTCCAAAAAGCTTGTTATAAATTAGTTTGCAGGATGTATGTAGATGGTTGGTATTATTTTAGAGTCGATGCTTGAGTTGTGTTGTCTCTTGATGTCGATGGTGGTACTCACATTGAGAAGCTTTCTCTACAAGTATATTGTAATCTTTTGATTCCTGAATAATATATTGGGTGGCTTTTGGAGTGTGGGGTTTTTCTCCTGTAAGGGTTTTCCCCACATAAATCATTGTGTTGTGGTATATGTAGATAGAGTAAAATCAAAGTTTAAATGTGTTGA